>QLNU02005283.1:0-10483 GCA_006491805.2 Dysdera silvatica | reverse complement strand
AAATAGTAAAATTTTTTCTTCACCGGGTTTTGAACAAAAAGAACAACATGGAGAGCTAGACGTAGTGACGGATTCTCAACAACGTTTTTAAATGAAAGAAAAATATCTTCCTGGTGAACAAAACGTTCTTTAAACTAATGATTATTATTACAACTTACTAAGCAATAGAAGAGTTTAATTCCCTAAAGTAAATATATTATCCTTCAAAACCTCTATTTGCAGTTTTCAAGGCTTGGTGTGTGCAGAGTTGGGATTTTTCTTAACACATATTTCTATACAAAGAACTAGAAAAGATATCAAGCAGCCTGCAATAAGAATTAAAAATGCACTAGCTAGATCTGAGATTTTGATTGGTCTCCACCTTTCTGCCTCTTGGTGATGCATCATAGCTTTAAGAAACGTGCGAAAATTTTCACGATCAACTATTCTTTTTGAAATTCCTGTTTCGATTGCTTTTATCATCATCATAATTAGATCATCCCGAAGGAAGAACCCTTTGCGAGAAGCTGCCGACAAGAATGATATCTTCAAGCAATCTTCTGATATGAAAATCTGGTCCTCATTTTTATTATTTCTGTAAATATTCAGCCAAAGTGCCTGATGGTCAAAAATTACTGCAAAACCATTTTCTATTGCTTTCACTATATCGTTTATATGAAGAATATCCTCCGGATGTTTTCTTATGTGTGAACTTAAATCTTGAGCCATTTGATTACTGCTGCTAAGCAACGATTTCATTGCGAATTCAATAGATGTTACTTTAACATGCCCATTTAAAGTAACTTCACGTAGCTCTTCAAAAGTTTCAATCTGTTTCTCCATCAAAGGGTTCATCAGAAACGATAAAAATATCCCAGTATAACTGAATACCAAAACTCTGAATAAAAGCAAGGTGATAGCGACGAAACTTCTTGAAAACGACGATCGCGGTATTCTTTCAAGTCCCAGGCATCCAAGAAAAATTCCAACAGCTTCAAAACGGTGTTCGAAGGGGGAAATAACTTTTTTGTTTTGACGTAATATGATTGAAAGCAGGAGTGAAGAAATTAAAAAAGCGAAGACAGCAGCCATCCAAACTTGAAGCTGAAAAGGATAGAAGTAAACAAACTTGTTTGATAGCGTTCCGGCCTTCTTTATAGCAAACACCTCCTTGTCGATCACGTACGGAAAACTAAAATCAACAACTTCCATGCGTTCAACACTGGGACTTAGTACATCAAGAATAACATCAGCCTCGTTTCTTATCAACATTTGTATCATTCCCGTCCAGGTGCCATTTTCTAAGCGCTTGCCCCAGTCAGAAGGTGCCTGTCTTACGATCATCAGCTTCATCTTCAGTGCCGTACAAATGACTTGAAGCAACTCAAAATCAGAACCCGAAACACCTTCGTAGTCGCCATTAGCCGTCTCTTTGTAGAGGAACCTTGAAGTGTTCACTGCAGCAGCTCTTAAATATGCCATATTTGCTAATCCAGGAGAAACCACGTTCTACTGAAAGTTCTTGTTAACCACAGCAAAACTTGCTTTCATAGTGAAGCTACCTAATTTGTTCATCGATGTTATAAGGTACCAGTAAGGTCCCGTCTCCTTTTGCATCGGAAACACTTTAAATCAGAAAGTACAATAACAAAATAATGCTTACTTCAGAAGACGTACATATACACATAACAGTATTTATACTGTCGTACCATTAACGTTTTCGAGAATGATTAAAAAATTAGACTTACAAAAGTTTTTAGTGATCGCAACAAAAGTTACGTAGTCAAGTAAATGAAGTTTCAGCTGTATTTATCTTCGACACTGCACGATTTTATAATCACAAATGGTATCATTAAAGCAACTCACAATCAGTATTTAAGATATATTCTCCGTTGTTATTAGTTGTCGTTTTGTAGGATGAAGTAGAAATATATTCGCAGTAGCAGCAGCTCCCCAATATGCTCTGTTCTTTAAAGTAAGCGTAGCTGTGCTATGTCAAATGTCATTTGTGATTACAACAAAACCTACATTGTCATGGTAATGCTCATTGATTTATTTTAATTATTGATGTTACTACGAAAAAGTAAAGGTTACATTTTTCTTAAACCTACATTCACGATACATTATCCCGATAATAAAAAAAAACCAGGTGTTTCATAATGGCCTCACAATATATTGAATGTCGCCTTAGAGGCTATGGTTAAATATATTATCCTTTAGGATATTCGGATAATATTATTGACGGGATGAAACAACACAAATGGCATACCATCTTTTATATAGCAATGATAATGAAATATATCTCTGTGAAAAATATAGGTATAAAGACTCGATAAAAAACCTCATTAAGGAAATTAAGTTCGCACGAAATGTGTACGTTGCACAGGTAGACATGTTTCCTTATTAAGTGAACATAATGACATTGTATGCAATATCGAACTCCGTTAGTTTTGATGGATTTTCATTAGACAAACTTGTGTCATCAAGTATGTTTTCAGTGAACTTTCTTTCCAGGGTTTTTTGCTTTTGCACGCATATATAAAGATGATATTAACGGTTGCATGTCCGGGCCTACAGACATGTTATATAGTGAAATTGATTTAATAAGAGATAAGTTATTTTATTCGATAAGGAATATTACCATATTTACAACTTTATGCGTGCGGGAACTTTTTTTTTTCAATATTTGTCGTTGTATGTAAAAGATACACAAGAATAAAAACAACTCCGGTGTACATAGTATGAATTTGGAACACGAAGTGTCTTCTTGCTTCTTATCATCTGGGTTGTTTAGTACAGCGCTATGTTAATTGTACCATATTCTTGTTATAATAATAATATTCATTAGCATAAATTTCTTGAATTAACATAATACAAAATTAATTAAAACATCATGTATACGCATATTATTATTATTATTATTTTGTGTGTATTCTCGGCGGATTAAGCTTAAGATGGGCGGTGCCAATTTCTTAAGTCTATCTTCAGTGTGAAATATTTTTGTATGTTTGGTTCTGGTGCCAGGTTTAAAAATTTTCTGACTATCTGGCAGTATTGTTGCTTTTTCATCTGAATATATGTGTTGGGGTCAATTTCAAGTGTCTCCAAGTTCTTTTGGAGTGTGGTTGGTATTATACCTGTTGCTGATAAGACAAGAGGGATAATGTTTACCTTGTCCATGTGCCACATGTCTTTGATTTCCTGCTTTAAGTTTTGGTATTTAGTCATTTTTGTGGTGTATGTGCTCTGTATGTTGTTTGTGTTGGGTATTGCTATGTCTATGATGTGTGTGGTTTTGCTGATTTTGTCAATTAGGATTATATCTCTGGTCTGTTGTGTGGTGTCATCTTGTCCATTATAATAGCCCTATCCCAGTACAATTTGTGTGTTTTGTTCTCTAGTATTGTTTCTGGTTCGTATTTGTAGTAAGGATTCATGTTGGTTATCAGCTTGATTCTGACAGCAAGCTTTTGGTGAATTATTTTTGCCACTTGGTCATGACGATATTTGTAGTCTGTTTGGGCAATTATCTTACAACCTGATGTTACATGTTGTAGTATTTCAGATGTTAAGTCACATTGTTTACATTGTTCATTTTCTATATTCTTCTTCAGGACGTATCGCTGGTAGTTTCATGTTTTTATGACCTGGTCCTGGATTGCCATCATAAATCCTTCCGTTTCCATTTGTAAGGTTCCTTGGGTTAGCCATGTGTTCGTGGCTTGCTTGTCGATGTGGGCCTGTTGAAGATCATTATAGTGTCTGCTATGAAGTGCTTTGCCTGCCCATTCCTTCAGTTCCTTGTCAATGTATACTGGTGGTATTTCTTTGTCGGTACTGAGACTTAGTAGTGTGTGGGGGGTGGGGTATCTGCGTCTACTACTGCTTGGATGAGAGGAGGCTGCCTGCTTTTTCAAAAAAGTACTGCCTCATGTTATGGGTTTGCTTCTCATGGAGATCTTTCAGGTCGATTTTCCTCGCCTCCCACTCTCTCGGGGGATAGTTTATCTTTCGGTTGCCGTTGACGGATGTAGTTGTCCGTATTTTGTTTGTGTGGTTCTCATTACCCGCTGTAGGTCCTTTAGTTCTGTGTTTGACCATTTGATGATTCCAAAGGAGTATGTTAGCACTAGGACTGCAAAGGAGTTAATTGCTTGTGTGATGTTCTTGCTATTCAGCTTGCTCACCGATATTGTTTTTAGCCTGTCCTTGTATATTTGATTGAGTTTTGTTTTGACTAGTTTATGTTCTTGTCTTTGGGCCTGCATTATTCCTAGGTGTTTATATGCTTCATGTTCTTGCATGGTTTCTATCATTCCTCTGTTATCCAGTACAATCCCATCTAGTTTCATTTGTTTGGCGCCTCCAAGTGTTTTGCATTTATCCAGACCAAACTCCATGTTTATGTTGTTTGAAAATGCCTCTGTAATTTGGATCAGGTGGCGGAGCATATGAATATAATATATGAATATAATATAAGGATGGACGGTGCATATAACTTTATATCGTCCATGTACATGAGGTGTGATACCTTGTGGAGGCTTTTCTTGGCTTTTTTGATCGTGTAGCCATGGTTGCTCGTGTTAATCTTCGTGATAGAGGGTTTAGTGCTAGGCAGAACCATTGGTGCATAGCACTTTGCTCTCTGAGATGTATTGTGGTTCTCCATTGCTTCATGCTATGCTCCAGAAATCTTACTATGGTGGGATGTATTTTATATATTTTCGGGATCTCGATTAGCCATGAGTGGGGCACTGATTATTATTATTATTATGGGGAAACTGGTTCAAAAGAAAAAAGGGTCTTTATATAAATAGTATGCTGTACTAAAATTTCAGGGAAGAGCAATCGATCCCTAATATACCCGCTGTTTAAAATCTTTTCCCCGCCTCCAAATACATCATTCAATGTCTTCCACTGGTGAATCTCGTGAGGGGCGCAGGGGGCGATCGCCCCCCCCCCCACGCCAGTATGGGTTAAATAGGAGAAAAATGAAGGCGATGAAGAATATTTTATGTATTTGTTGTTGCGGCTGTAATAAGTAAAAGTCTTACACCAAAGTCTCCAAGTCTTGGAGAAATACGAGCCACATTTTTCCACGAATCTACAAGCTACCCGTCTTTCAAACTACGTTTAGAGTAAGTGTTGCTTCAGCAGAACGTAGTTTTTTATCCTTGAAGCGCCGTGAAACTTGGCTTCGAACGCAGATGACAGAAGAGACTTTTAATACACACAAACAGAGATATTCATATTGATGTAAATAAAGTGATTGACAAATTTTAAAAGAAACCAAGATGGCTCGACTTTGCACTATAAGCTTTAAGTTTTTAGAAGTTGCTTGTTATATTAAAAGTAAAATAATTACAACCTTTTTGTAGTTTAAATTTAAACTTGTTCTATTAATTACATTGTAAATTATCGTTTTTGGTTATTGTATATATCTCCTTTGCTAAGTTATCCTTCTGTCACACTAGATCATAATCTGCCCTAAACCATATAGTTTAATTAAAGAAAAGCCCAGCTTTAATTCTTTGTTGTAAATTAAATATTTTGGTGAGTATAAAGCAGGGTTGTTCAACCTTTTTGAGTAGCGGGCCACTTAAAGAATTTTCACGGATCTTGCGGGCTAGCGTTTTCTTAAAAAATGGAAAGAAACAACTAACTTACACTTAACAGCCTCCATTTATAGTGTCTTCCAGTTATTTCTTTGTGCACTTGCGATATAGAAAGGGATGACCTTTGCTGTCCCCACAATTTTTCCTTATTTCTAAAAAAAGAAATCTAAAATTTTTGTTTGGATTTTTTTATTTCAAACAGTCGTATTCGGGTACGATTAACATTGTTCGCTGGCCGGATCGCGGCTCGCTGGACGTATGATGGGCAACACTGGTGTAAAGAAAGTCTAGTAATATAAAAACATTTACCTAAACTATTTAACAGCCCAAAATTAAAAATTTTCCCGGTGAGGACCCCCTAAACCAGCCCCCCGTAATAGCATCCTAGATCTGCCCTTGATGTCATCATATGGTTGTCTAAGCGAAAAATTCTCTACATTAGTCACTGGTTACAAATAAGGGGGTGCTTAACCTCTCCCCCTCTAGAAAATATTCCGACACCAGCTAAAAGAAAATGACAATTCGTGTATCAACCCCTTAAGTGTGTTATGGGGGGGGGCAAAATGAAAATTTATTGTATTCCAAACTTTTATTAATTGACATTATTGAGAGTAAACGCGTTGTGAGTATGAATATAATAATAGCTCTCCCTCCATAATTATGTTAACAGTAATCATGAAAGGAAAACTATTCCACAGACCCAGAATTTCGGGAAAGGGAAGCCATTTTGCCCCCCTATTAGTTAAATGAACATGCGTCCATCCTTTTGGACCCATGCTCACTGATCAAAAATTATGTAAATGCCTTAATGAAACTAAATTACTTAATTAGCCTTAACTAAACACATTTCATTATCATACACACTGATAAACAAAAGAAAACTACCCAGTAAGGGAAACAAAGGATTAAATAATTTTTACACATTTAATAAAGCAATTTCTAGGTCTTACAAAAATCCCATTTCTTCGACATAGGGCCGTTACCAAAAATGATTAGTTCCAGGTGGGGGGGACACAATTTTCCAACCAGATATTTACAAAACTAACAAGACCCAGACATTAATACGTAATTCACACACTAGAATTTTTTTTTTATTCGACAATAAACAAGAAATGACAAAAAGACACGAGTTAGTAATTCCATCTAAGCAGAGATTTTCTACACTGAACAAAAATAATTAAGTACCCTATTTCGGGTCTGACTAAGCAAAGTTGTTCATCTGAGCCAATTAATTAAAATAAAATAAATTTCTTACCAAAATTAACTAGGGAACAAGGGAGCAGCTCATTTAAAGTTAAATAAACAGGAAAGAAATAATGGACATGCATTACCGGTAAGGTGGCCGATGAATCAAGGTGGGGCCCAAGGCCGCTGGACTTTTTTCCAGAAAGAACTACATGGTTAAGTTGAGGGCAGAAAAAAAAGACAAAAAAAAACCGTATGTTCGCTGGTCCAGAACCAGAATAAAAGTGTCTCGACGTTTGGTGACAAGGCTATCTAGTAAGAAAAAAATTTTCAGTCGCCAAATAGCGCCCGGGCCCCCAAGCGGATGCGATGGACCCACTGCCTCATATGATAGCACAACTTACTGATTTGACACCAGGGTCGCTGCAGGACGTACAGTAGCGCCAGATCGCCAAGGTTTTAGTGGTCATTTTAGAATTTTCGGCGGCTAGTTACAAGATCCCTTGGGATAGATAACAGGCAACATCCTAGGACGACTTGAAGTACACTTGGACAATTGAGACCGTTCCAGGCACAGGTCGCCGAAGTATATTTTTGGATCGGTTTCAGAAGACAGGCAGTACGTCGGTATTTCTGTTGTAGACAAAAACCACACAGATGCTGGCGGTATGCATTCCCGGATGGTCTTTTAGGAGCTTCGTTATTGTGAACTTGGCTGGCGAGACCTGATGATGAATGATGATTTCGCCTTGACAACCCAACAGTAGAATAAAAACGAAAGGAGGGAGGAAAAAGGTTTCTAACCTCGAACCATAGACAAAAGGATAGATAAATAAAATACTAGAATAATTAATTAAATTAAAAAAGTAAAATAAAGATTATTAGATAAATAAAAGTAAAGAATTTAATTGAAGTAAATAATAATGGACATTAGTCACTAATTAAAAATATGATAAATGGTTTGCCCAAAATGTAAAGGATGAGCAAGAATAATTTTCTGTCGGTGACTATATTTCACAATATTTCAAACATACATTCATATTTACGTAATTCATATGCACATTATTTGCGAGGCTGAAAAAGAAAAGATTAATACCGTCTAAAAGCTTATTTAAAAAGTCTATGCAGAAGGCTGGCCACTTCATAGAATCCTCTTGAATTTTAGGTTTATTAAAAGGGGGTTAATGGCCGAAGTCCTTTATTTAAACTTTCAGGAATCATAAACCAGTTCATCTATTTGTTGTCCCAATGGATTTATCTCAGTTTCAAAGAAGCCCCGATTGTTGAAAAACACTTATGCTTGTGAACTGTTCATCACATCAGTAAGGTCCAGGTAGGCTAGGGACTATAGTACTGCTTATCGTCTTCACTTATTAACTGCTCCACTGTCCAATTTATGGGTCAGTTCAGCCATTTGAGTATGGAATAAACTGTAGGTCAGTTGTGGCAGCCAGCAGTTTCTACCATCCAGGTGCTTTTCCAATTATGGGTCAGTAATGATAGCCATCGGTTTCTAGTTTTAAGTATAGGTCAAACTATGGGTCACTTAAGGTAGCCAGCAGTTCCCGGCATCCAGATACAAGTCCGGTTGTGGGCCAGTGCAGACAGCCAGCAGTTTTTGGCATGCAGATGCTTTCCCAGTGATGGATCAGTTGGCAGTCAGCGGTTTATGGCATTTAAGTGTAGGTCAAATTGTGGGCCAATAGTAGCCAGCCAGTGGTATTTCTGCCAGCAGTTTTGCAGAGGTGCTTTCCCAGTGATGGATCGGTCACCACCGGTAACCAGAAAGTGCTGGCTGCCTTAACTCGGCCACCTGAAGGCCAACACTGCTGGCCATAGTGGTGGCCGCCGTTCCATTTATTTAGTTTTCCCATCACCGAATGCCACCAGCGGACCGCCGATGACAATTGTGGAAACCGGCTACTGGGCCGATAGCGGGCCGTTCATAATGTTTTTGCTGGGTTGCATTTCATCTTATACCCTAGCATACACAATTTACTTAAAGATTATTGAATTAATTTTTACCCCTAAATATTTTATAAAATTCACCTAGGATAAATTCTATTTTCCAGATAAATTTAAAACAATTTTAATTTAGATCCGGTATCAGACTTGAAAATTGACACAATACGTGATGGAATTGTAATTGATGAATTATTTGGTCGAGGATTAGAAAATATTAATTCTAGAAATTACACCTCATATTTCAGCTATCATATACCAATGATTAGGTCTTTCTAAAGTCTTTAAAAAATCCTTCAATGTTATTGAATATATTTTCAATCCTTCCATATTCAGCAACATTGAAGAGTTTTTTTCCTTCACCATACTTTTTTTCCTGTATTGTTTTATATAGCTACTGTTTTAATGTATTTTACGCGTAATAAAATGGGGTCACCTAGTGACATTTAAACATGTTCGAGATCTCCGGGATCGATTATTATTATTATTTATTATTTTCGATGAGAGAGAGAGTACAAAATATTATTAATCATTATTTTCGTACAGTTTTTCAATAAGTTGCGGATTTCATAAAAAAAATCCATGAAGTTATGTAAAAGAATTCAATATTTTGATACAAAAATTCAATAAAATGATATAAAATATTCAGATTGGCATAACGAATATTCAATATATTTTAATAATATTAAAATGTTCTGTATATTTTTAATCTGAAAATATGTGTCTTATACATGGGCTAATGTCTCTCGATAATCATTTACTTTTTATATTATTATTATTTCTTTCCAACTTCATTTTCGACAATGGTAGAAAGGGATTAAATGTGTCAGTTATATTTATTCGTATTAAATTTTTGCCGTTTAAGGAAAGCATTAACTAAATCCTCCAGATGGAACTGACAGTTATGTAATATGTTTTTGCCTCCACGTCTGCTCGAACTTTAATTAGGATGCGAAATTGCAAAACGATTATTCAGGATACATTACAACCAAATTTAAAACATTTCATCGTAAGTTTATCAGAAAGTTTCGTGAAACTGACATCCCGTTATAAAAAATGGCGATAATTGCATGTCATTTAAAAATGGAATCGCATGACAAGAAATTGCAACGAAGCATTTTATTTCGTATTGAAAATTTCCTTGTTTAGTTTGTGTGGTAAATTAGATTATTTTTCTTTCTGTAATCAGTTTTCCAATTCCAAAATTAATAGAATTTCTAGAAGGGGTCTCGATTTTGTCTTCGAATAAATTTCTTGTGCGTTATATATATATAAATTGGATGAAAATTGGTCCAAATTTCTTTTGCAGTTTTATAATGCGTTTTACAGAATATTTAAAATTGTGATTATTTTCTTATTGTAGATTCTAATAAAATTTAGAGCATTATTTATATGCAGTTTCTTATTTTCAGTAAATATTTTTAATAACGGTATTTTAGATTTAACAACAGTATTGTATTTTTATATTCACATCAATTATAAATGGCAATATTAATCTCACTTTCAGATATAAACCCAGTGGTTGTTGTATCATAAGCAGTCTAAGATTTGGCGTTTATTACATAAAATTATCACCATCACGTTTATTACATGCAATTACCACAATCACGTTTATTACATACAATTACCGAAATTACGTTTATTACATACAATTACCGAAATGACTTTATTAAATACAATTACCAAAAATACGTTTATTACATACAATTACCACGTATAATTATAGGTGATAAAACTTCTTC
>QLNU02005282.1:0-15979 GCA_006491805.2 Dysdera silvatica | reverse complement strand
TGTGGCTCCAAGAGAAAGCAATTACCAGCTCCGCCAACGAAATCGAAAAATCAACTCATTGATTCTATGCTCATTTGCATACTCCTTGACGCACACAGTCTAGAAATTAAGAAACCAAAGAAAAGTTTGTGCAAAGTTGCTGTTCATGTGGCCACCTTCGAATAATGCGAAACGTAATCTAGTTCTGAAATCTCAAAAATTTATTCAAAATTTACACATTAATTACTTTTCCGGAAACGCGTGAGGAGCTACACAAGAATACCTTTTTTTACAGTTCTCTACATCGCAGTAATGCTTGCCTTGTAATGTTAGTTCAAGGCTCAGCCGGTTTATTCCCACTGATATAGTGCCAGTTGAAGATCGTGTTTAGTTATTCTCGTTGATATAACGTTAAGTTGAAGGTCGTGTTTGATTATTTTCATTGATACAACACGAGTTGACGGTCATGTCCGATTATTTTTATTGATACAATGCGAGTTGAAGGTCATGCCCGATTATTCTCACTAATATAGGGCAACATACAGCAACTGAAACAACGCGATATACAGTAATTTATAGCCGACACAACAACATATAAAGAGTAACAAACCTGGAATTACAATTGCGCCAAATATATATTTTGTAATCTCTTTAATCAAATAAAACATTACATTTAATTAACGGACTAATAATATATAGCGAATAATAAACTATTAAATTTAATGAATATATAGATATTGCCCGATTCACAATAAGCATATTGGATGAATACAGGATGGGGCAGAGAGGCGTTTAGAATGTGTGAGGCAAACCACCTAGTTTGTGTCTCTTTCCCAATTGGTACAAAAATTCAATGTACACCATGTTGTCTATTATCGAGATTAATACTAATTCGTTTAGAGTTTAATTTCAAGCATCAAAGCGACCCTGTTATTCAGCTTCCTAGATTAAATTCCTCTCGCATTTCTCTCGTATTAGTCTTTTCTCTACAATTCTAAACATTTAGCTTAATTCTGGTTCTAATCGATTTCATCCGGCAAGTTATTATACACTTGAATTAGCATGTATAGAGAAATGATGTAAGTGAGAAAATCATTATTTTCAGCATTTCTTGAATAAACAAGTATTGCCACTTGTTACATGTCATTATTTAATGTTGCAGACGTATATAAAATAATTGTTTTTTCTTTTAAATGCACAAATTTTCTTGCCAGGGAGTACTCGGTCAAATATTTAAGTAGAAAGTCTTTACCCAAAGTCCCATGAATAATAAAGTTGCAATGAGTTTCAAATATAATAAATTATCGCAAACGAAAGAAAGCATCCTGCTAGCTAGAATGAGACTATCTATCGTAAGAAATTACATATAGGTGACTGGGTCGTGTTTCGTTATTATCTTTTAAAATTCATCATTTTTTCATTTATGCAATTTTATTCAACCCTTCTGAGTACATTTAATGACGCAAGGTTCTTCGTATAATCTTCAAATAAATCTGAATTCGAAAACTGTTGTTACAAAGTAGGAAGGCGGAATAAACTCCTTTCAATAAAATATAGAAGTTGAACTGTAAAATAGAATTACGCCAAAGGGATAAATGTAAAAATATGGTAAACTATTAGTAGTGCAAGGTTTATAATGCCATGGTGGGTATTCGAAAAAAATTCAAAGCGAAATTTAAAGACTTGCCGACGTCGTAAAACTACAAATTTGGAATCGGGAAGTTCGAATCTGAATTATTACAATTTTGAGAAGGAATGACTGAGAGTGAAGCAGTGGAATACAAATTTTCAGGGGCGTATTAAAAAGCTGGCGTTCATTTGAAAATTTCTATTGAATATTCTCCTGAATTGACAGTTTCCATTACTACAGCGAAGAGATTGGGAAAGTCATGCTTTGCACCACATTCTTTATAAGAGAATCATAACCTTTTTCAAACCCTCAGTCTCACAAGTACGAGCCGAAATTTACTTACCGGCGTTCCAAACACTGTGGCACAGTTTTGCATTGTGATATATAAAAAGTATAAAGAAGGACAAAATTATAAATTTTTCGAATTCGGCGCAATATGAACTAAGCTGTCCTTGCGCTGTAAAAATAAAAAATAATGAAACAACGTCAATTACTTTCAATAATGAAAAATGTTCATTTAAGATAGGTACGGAATAGTGGCGCAAGCAGAATATTCCAAAGGAGGGAGCCCAGTGGTGCAAGGAATTTTTGGTGGGAAAAATGGCCAGGGGCAATATCAGTTACGGTTGTTTTTTGTGCTCATTTGTCATTATTAAATAACTAATAATTCTACAGTGCAAGATACTCAAATAATTAAAAATAGTAGTAGATTTTGTTTATACAATTCTACAATGGCCAGCCCTTGTCTTCCACAAAAAAAAATTACCGTTTTAGTAATAGGTTAAAAAATAGCCCTATTGTGCAAAACTTCCTTTTGCTTTCCCTCTGTCCACTACTTGATCTGCAGAAGCCTTTTTTCCTTATCTAACCTTTAAAAACTCATTGGCTTTGTGAACTGAATCCTTATGATAGAGAAAAGTTCTATGTTAGCTGAACTTCACCAAGGCCTTCTTCCATTTATCAAATTTCACAGAAACAAGTTGACGTGTGGCTTGATTCGATCTGAAACTGACTTCATGGCGTGAAAAGAGAATACACAAAATTTTCTATAGGCACTGTCTTCTCCCTTTGGGTAAGCTAGATAGTTATGTTTACTCAATTCAGAAGAGCAGAACTTCAGACTGTGGTGAGATTTTCTTTGATTTTATACAGCACTAGTGACGCTTGTGGGAAAATTACAATTTGCATATGGTTGCCAAAGACTTTTCACCATTGTTACCCTATCTTCATCAATGAGGTTAGATTTCTTGACATAATTAGAAATATTTGCAGTCAGAATTTCTATTTCAACTGTGTTTGATATTGTGTTTTGATCCATCTTTACCTCCTGAAAAGCGTTTGAAGACAGACCCTAGCCACTGATGTTACTCTCCTCAACGACAGCCTCCTCAATGTCACCGGAACTCGCTGTTTGTTGGCGTAATAATTTTTCGCTCTGTTAGCCCAAGAGAGGGGGCCCCTCAGCCCCCTACGTGGGTACGCCAGTGTTACGGAAAGTTAATATCTGTGATTTCAGATAAGTAGATTGATGAAACTATATACTTCATCCCCATAAGTGAATACTGACACTAAAGAAATTAATGTGTTCTCTTTAGTAAGGTAATCTGGATATTATATATCTAGGTGTAATAGATAAGGTAATCTAAATTTTATCAGCATTTCAACATCAGGAAAAAAATATTTACTTCAAATGATTTACTGGAACAATATATTTATAGAAATTTACGAGAAATCAAATTATCCTATAAATAATAATTCTAATAATAATTTAAATAATGACATTCGAAATGAAATTTGACAGCATTTTCTTCGAATATAATAATCTTATGAAGAATGATATCCTAAGATAAGGAAATCCGGGTACATGGAAAAAATAAATGTCCTGTTATCATCTATAAAGCCTAAAAAATGCATTTTCTACGTGTTTGTGAATCTCAATACGAAGATAGGTGTCTATAACAGGACTGTGAAATATGAGAAACAGCGCCCTTTCTGTGAGGAATTTGAAGTTCTAATCTTTTTCCAACATCCGCAAACAACGATTCATCGTTTTCAGGTATCAAGGTTGTCTCTTCCCTCAAACGCAGAAAATATTGACCAAACTAAAGATATATATATATATCCGCACTTCTCTTTCTCTCTCTCTGTTTTTCTCCCTTTCTCTTGGTGTAGGTATATATATATATATATAAAATAAAATTTTAGCAAAAAAATAATCTTAAAGTCGTTTGGTTTTCAAAATGATAATGGAATCGTTAACGATAAATCAATTATTAACCAAAGAAGGGTGTGAAAATAGGTTTGTTTGGGTGTTTTATGGCGCAAGAGCATCTGGGCTATACTGCGCCAAACATGGTAACCAAAGAAAGGTGAAAATAAAGCTGCATTATAGAAAATCACACTAAATGAAACAAAAATATGATAATATCCAGTCACTGCAATAATCTTTAAGTATATTCATCTGTAAATGTTAATATCGAAAATTCTGTCCTTCATTAAGTGTGGTACAGAATTCTTGTTTTTGAGCCTCCTTTTTTGATTACAATCGCGGAGAACTACTTATTTCACTTACGCTAATCCGTGACTGTAATTAGAAAAACAATTTCAATAACATTTGTCGGTCTCCGATGATGAGCTGAATAATTGAACTTGAAAGAGATAAGTTAATATACTCAAACATTGCGCTGTAATGACTCTACATACTGCTAGTTGTTTTATTTAATATGGTTTTCTATATTTCAACTGTATTCTTTTTTTTTACTGTTCCCCTCTTTCTATTATTCTAAATAATGATCGATCTAAATATACAGCTGAACTCGGTTATATCGTCATTCAAAAGAAAGCAGAAATTTTGACGATGTAATCGATAAATAGGTTCGAGAGGAGACATTAGAATTATCTCGTTATATAACTGGGTTGTCACTCAAACCGAGATGGACTCTATATATAGTTAGCTGTATTTTTATGGCGCAAGGACTCTATATGTATTGTATTCTATAAACAAATTACACGTGCCTTTAATAATTTCACTATTTCGCAGTACGTAAAGCCGTTTATTTCATGTTTAATATTAAATTTAATATATAAAATAAATGTTTAAAATATAATTGTCGCAATATTTAATCCCGGAAATTCCTTAATATATTTCAGGATTTTGAATTATATTCTCGATCAACCGTTGAGTGTAAATCGGCCGTAACGAAATAAATAATATAGTAACTTATAATTTATTCTGGAGTGAATTATAACAACATCATTTTATTCTGGATTTTAATTATTTTCACAAATATAATTTTGTAGTTACATTATTGAAAAATGTGTCATTGATTAAAAAAATTGTTCTAATTATAAAAAATATTGGCTTTTATAATTTTAATGAATAAATATTGATTAAACTGACGTAATTTTTAAAATATAAAGTTACTAGAATTTTCTTTGTAAAAACTATAAAATCGAAAATTTTGCCTTGCAACCCGATTTCTTAAATGTACGGTTATTAAATACAAGTATGCGTAATTTTTTTAAGTATATGTTTAATAAGATATTTGAGAACGTATGTGCTTCAAGAGTGGATAAGCAGAATGGGACGGAACACCCGTTAGTGATCTCTAAGTCACAGGATACAACCATAGCTCTCTATGATAGATACTTGTTTACAGTGGAACGTGGGCGTGTTTCCATTCCCGGATCGATTCAGACACTTGGCGTCGAGCGACGAAAATTGACAATGACGCCAACGTTTTTAACGGCGCCAAGGTTGCAGCTTGCAGCCCGCGTAAGCTTATACTAATTCAACAGATACTGATTCAGGCAGCGCACATCGAATGTGATCGAAACCGCACGAGTCGCGAAGAGACGAGCGGGCGGGTCTTGAGAGTTTCCCCCCAGTTCGGTCTCTGTGATTCAAGTGAGTAAAGTACTGATTTATTTATAAATGTACTAATTCATAATCAAAATACTATGCGGCACATGCTGTCACCCGTTTCGGTCTAGTACTTTCTACTATAAGTAGCTAGAATCAACCGTTTAACGCAGAAGTGCTTTTGGCCGCCAAGCCTTTCCATAGCTAAGTGTCTGAATCGATCCGAGAATGGAAAGACGGGGACGGAGGAGGAGTTATTAGTCATCGTACCACCAGAGTGTCCAAAGCACTTTAGCCTATTTATTAGGAATCACTGAGTTAATGCAAACCTCAATATTTAGCACCATCAATATTCATATTATAACATTATTGAAAATTTATGCCTTTGCAGAAAATAATTTAGTTGCAGAAATAAGCTATATTTTGATCATGTGTTTTTTTAATTTCATCATAAATACCAAGAAGATATATGAATACGTTAATTATTATTATCATAACAAAGCTTACGGTAAGAGACTGGAAAAACAGATCACTAGCGGTGTTAGTAACGGCGCCCCTTTTCGCCAGAAAGAATGCATTACCATATTACAGGGTGAACCACAATAATCTCCCTGAAAGTAAAAATTAATACCTGCAGAACCAGTGAATTGCTAAGTTTATGTTTTAGGGCTTTACTCACGGTCACCATTGGAGATTTTTTGCGCATAATCACATCATTTGTGTTTCTTCTGTTAAAAGGTTTCTTCTACTATCTTTGAATATATTGACCTACCAAAAGTCGCCCCTAGGTGCTATTTCCCCTATATACGGCTATGCATACAAATAAAGTATCGCCCCATACATGCTGTTGCCCATGTACATGTATGGCTGTATAGTAGAGGGGCCGCAATACGTAGGGGTGACTTTTGGTATATATTCAAAGAAAGCAAAAAAAAAGGATGACGTGATTATACGCAAAAAAAAAAAAAAATTCCCGATAACGACCGTGGTTAACCTCGAAATACGAGCTTATTAACTCAAGTAGTTCTCCAAGCACAGATAAAACAAAAGTACAAATCACGAGATTTAAAGTACGTGATTTATATAATAGTTTGCACTTTACATACAATATTTTAACTGCTTCAAAAAAGAGCTTGATGCAGTCAAGGCACCACAACAGTAATGAAACCGACAGTAGATGAATGCACTGTCGTAAGCAGTGGGGTGTTGATGGGGTTGTAACCCCCCATTGCAATGAAATTTTGTATATTTAACATAGGAATATGTTGGTTATAGCTCTAACCCTCCATTGAGCCTATAACACTTCTTACGAACTTTCTGCTTAATACCCATGTATGAATGCCCGATTTTCATCCACACAAACATCACAAACACAGTTTCTACACAGTTGAAATGGCTGCAAATCAGGAGTCCGGAGGCAATGTAGTTAACCTAAAATGAAAATGGTTCATTAGACTAACGAAATTTTTACTTTTAAAATAACTTAAGCGAAATAAAATGAAAACATTGGAAGTTCATGTTCTTCAGTTGAATATTTCGGAAGCTGACCCTGAGGAAATTAATGGTTGTGTGTACATCAGAAGGACATGGTTTGGGAGAATTCATTCCAGATACGTATACTTTCAAGTTGAAGTCACACAGAGATTAAGCAGCACGTCACAAGATCTCTCGATCTAACACAACCACGCAGGATATTTTGGAATGTCAATATCATACTCATCCTTGCATATAATCGCAAAGGGGTAGCTCAGTTTCGCGGTCTTCTGCATACCATTGAATTACGCCAGGAAACGTATCGCGTAAATCTGAAGCGTTATATGGAGGAAACACATCGATGTAAACGGGAATTCCTGGCGAACGTTCAATTCTGCTATAGAATAGATCATTTTGGAATACAGCAGCTCTGGAATACAGAATATTGTGTTCGAGAAAAATTTAAATATGTAAATTCGTGGCTAAAATTTAACTCCAATCCCATAATTTCCATGTCCCTTGAAATCTCTTGTTTGGAATCAAACATGAGTTCTAAAGATAAAGGTTCTTAATCCTTAAAATCCGTATGAGCCATGTAATAATTCAAACATTCTTAGATGTGTGTGTGTACAGAGTTTGCATCAGTGGAAAAGTCAGCGTTATTTTCTCTAATTTTAAATTATCTACGTTTTGCTTAACTTCTTTAAAAGAAGTATTGAAAAGACTAAATTTAAATTTTACATTTAAAATTTGCGTCGTAAACGTAATACAAAAAATAAAACGACATAGTAGTAGTAATATTATAATTTATTATATGAATAAAAGTAATTAAATAATATATAATTGTGCGATATTTTACGCGTCACAAATGTGTTAACCCGATAAAATAAAAAACGCTAAACGTTTACCGAAAGCTGGAATGTCCAGATATAGTCAAATATTTTAATTATATACGAAATGAAAATAAAAAATATTTTTTTACAATTAGCGATTTTCAAAATAAACACCATTACCTTAATTTAGCAGATTGTGAATGGCTGCAAAATTATATATGCGTATATGTATGTACTTTGTTTTACATTATTAACGTCAGGATATTGTTTTTTAAGTATAATCTATGACAAAATAATATTTCGCACTTAATAAACCTATCGCAATAAAAATACTTCGCACACAATAACACATCTGTTACAATAAAATTAACCTAAAATACCTCTCACAGTTAAATAATACCGAAAAATAGTCAAGGTACACAGATACACAGAATGTTCTCATAATATTCAGGCAATAAAATGTTACAAATTATAAATCCTTCCTGTCGATTTTAACTATTTCACTTCATTATTTCCTGATATTGTTGGAAGTGACGTTTTAGGATTCATGAGATGTTTTAGAACGGCGCATGAAGTACCCATATATCAATATATAAACAATGACGTCGTGTTTTAGTTTGCTCAACTCCCATAACTTATTCTCAGTGAAAGATTTTATTGGATACTGTTTGACCAGCTATCTGGAATATTGAAAATATCGTAGAACATCACGGACAAAGTTTATATTAGATCACCAGGTGAACACACACACCTTTTAAGCTTATCCCAACCCTGACATTCTCTCCTTGAGAAAGTGGAACAAGAACTGGGATTTTTCCATTTTTATGGCTTTTGTCCCGGACTTCCTTATTCCTGTTTTCCTTTCATGTTCTGCACTTTATCCATATTGTGCTCGTCTCCGCCTTCATCATAATGGCAAGCTTTTCAAGCTGCACCAACAATTTTTATGGGGTCAATGTCTTACACTTCTTCCCCAGCTCGAAAGAAGCGGCAACAACGATAAAACAACTCAGTCTTTTGGCAGCATCGGGATGGACTGGGTAACTTTTATGGCTTAAGTCGTGACGGAGGAAAATAGAAACGAAAATATTGTGACGAAACAATTTACCATATTAGCATGCAGCCCAAGAGACTTGTGATTGCAATGTCGGTTATTTTGCCTCACGGTGGATTTTGAAGATTTACGAGTTCTCAAGCTTCCATTGCGTTCCCTCTTGTTGCCGAGCGCGGTTTGTTGTATAAAATTTGTTCGCGTTTTTTCTAAATGTATTTCCAAAACATTCCTCTTATCCAATTAAATATGCCCACTGCGTGCAAGACCCTTGTGCTTACTTTACGGATAACGCGATGCAGACGGAATTTACCCCGACTGTGTAAACTCTAGTTTGCTTCCGAAATGGAAAATAAACACTTTGTTTTTCGGAGGAAAGAGGAGCTAGAGAGAAAATGGTTCAATTTTAAGACAAATGGAATGAAGTTACGAACGAAGCATAGAAAATTGGTTTGCAAAACAAATCGGAGAAAGTTTTGGAGCTTTTCAACAAATTATTCTTCACCAAAGGGTCAGCAAATTTCAATCGCAAAGTAAGCAATCTAGGACCGTCATCGTACGGAAAGGGAGCGATTATTTAAAATAAGAATATCTCCTATAAATAGACAACATATTTTCGTGATTTTGTAATTAAGAGAAGTGCATATATGGAAAAGACTGACATTAATTCCACTTCCGGCTGTTTCTTGGATGAAACAGTTTTCCATCAAAAACAAGATTTAAAAAACAAAAGAGAATTTTTGGTTTTATGAGAATTTTGCAACGCATTTGAAATTATATACAATTTTCGGGTACACACAGCTGTGTGATGAACTTAAAGTTTCAATGCTTAAAAAAATAATGAAACTTTAGTGTTTTAATTTTTAAACATTGAAACTATAATTTCGTCACATAGTTTTCTATCCAAAACTTGTTTATAATTTTAAAGTAAATAATTTTGCTTTCTATCAATTGTTTGTATATATAAAAAATATGCATTCATTAGTAAATTGGTTAAAAATTCAAAATTTCGCTTACTAGGCAAAGGTTAACAGCCCCGGATTGAATGCATGTACAGTAGAAAACCTATTCTCCGACTCTCTTTTGTCCATATCTATATATTAACCAACGTCCGTTTACATAGCCATTGATTTCTTAGGGCTCAGAATTGCTAGAGAAGCCAAACTATAGATTTCAAAACAGAACTGATGCTGTTAAAGAAACTCCATGACCAAAATATGGGAAGAAGTCCTTTAATTACAGGAAAATTAATTGCCCTAACGAAAGAAAAAGTAGTCTTTCGACTCCTGATAAGATATTGTATTCAATGCGTTTAGTACTGAAAAACGTCGTCTTAAAAAAAAAAAAAAAAAAAGGTTCTAAGTGCAATCGATCGCCATAAAAAGAGAATGGTACACGTTTGAACTGAGAAATAAGGTATACTAAAATAAGGGGATAAACTAAGAGATACTAAAATAAGGGGGAGGATCTTCAATAGCACACAGTTTGCTTGTCATTAACACTGAGAGTAGCCTTTCTCGATGGCTTATAAGGTTCTATGTTGAAATCCTGGTAACAACATAACGTCCATTTTTTGTCCTTAAAAACACTAATTTTGTTAGAACAAAGAATCTTCATATGGTCTAATGGGTGATAATCTAACTTAGGATATGCAAATATAGAAATAGGGTAAATCCGGTTTACATGACGCATTAGGTATAGATTGCGCATTCCCTCTAGTTTTGAAATGGGCTGTGGGATGACACTGCAAAAAATACCAAATGTGCGCCATTTAGTATTTGAAGCGTGTTTGGTAAAAACATCGTGTTCCTGTGCCTTTTTGTTTTTAAATTAACAAATATATAAGGTGAGTTATAGAGTTTTGTTATGAAATATTTTCGTGTGCTCTAGTATTTTGTATATTACAGCTACGACTTTAACGATGTCAGTGGATTTCCTGTTTAGAATAGCATAGAAGCATAGTCTTAGTATAGAGTGTTTTGATTATTTCGCCATGTTTGAATTTAAGATCAGGAAGGCGTGGGGTGTGGCATCTATACCTTACAAATTGGTATACATGCCGCAGTTAAAATCAGAAACATACGCCGCGCGTATTCTTTCGGATGTTAATTTTAATTTTGAGAATTTTTTGTTATTTTGCGCCAAATGCCGTTAAATATAATCGCAAATCCTAGTCAAATGTCTCCAATTTAATTATAATTTTCTTTTCTTACAAATACATAAAAATATCACCGTTTTCAAAAAACCCGCCAAATTCATAAAAAAGCTCTCCAAATTCGTTTTTTTCCACCATTATTGCGACTGGAAACATCGAATAAACATGCACTTGAGCCAAAAACATAAGACCTTGCGGATCCGCAGCCATCCACCAGTCAAGGTTTGCCTGATTATTAATTTATTGTAACTCCATCGAAACATTTGCATGCAATATCTCCAATTCCAAAACTAAATAAAGAAAAGGGGAAAGGCAAAAAAGAAATAGGCACTTCTCTTAACCACTGCAGAAAACAGAAGGCCGTTAAAAGAAATATTGAAGAAGAAAGTTGGAAAAGAAAGAAATAGAAATAACGAAAGAGTGTGGTTAGATTATGAATCAAATAGTTATAGTACAAGTTACGAAGTTGATGATGTCTCTGGGTTTGATTCCATCGCAATAGAGAAAGACAGAGGTAATCCTAATGAGATGCGTAAAAGAAAGGAAAATGAAGCTGGGCCATCGCAAACTTTGGATGTGAATACAAGAAATATGAAAAACATTAGACTGATGCAAGAACTATGAAGAAAATTATCATCATGCAGCAACAAGAGGCGAATGGTTACGGTGTGCTATATGTAAGTAAGCGATGGCTACATGCAGAATGTATGATTTTCGATAAGTTTTGTGCCGACAGAGTGAGAGAGAGAATAGATTAAAAAATTAGCCCAGCCTATTTGAAAAAAAAAGTAATTCATTTTTGCCATTATTTTGTCCATGTTTGTTCCGATTCTGAAAATGAGTTCAAAATAAAAACAGCGAATGTTTTTTGAATTCAGTCAATTTTTTCTGTTTTGTAAAATCGCAATTTCAATTATTCTATCTTTTCATAACGTAGATTTTGAAGAAACGTATTTGATACGTCTTAAATTCATTTACTATACGAGACGCGGCAAGCCTTATGGTGCGGCGTAACACCCGACATACTCGGCAGAGATGCCGCAACGAAGGGTGTTAAAAAATAAATTACAGCGGCTTATTGAATTTTTTGTAAATTATATTTTACTAATATATATGTTTTTTAAAAGTGTATTAATTATTATGACTAAGTAAATTTCATGTTTGTGCGCCATGGGTCTCAGAATATCGATTTTAAAAAAAGTGAGGCATGTAACCCGGATTTACCCTATATAAAAATTTTGTGCCTGGTACTGAAATCAAAATAACGCTTGAACTTAAATAATATCAGGCCCTTTCAGAGCCTTTACGTGGTTGATAATATACCTGGGTCCTAAGCCCAGGGCCGGATTATCGTATAGACAAACACGTCAAATGTCTAAGACCCACTTTTTTTTTTTTGAGGGGCCTAGTACTGTGATGACTTAACGCTACTTCAAAATGGTTACCAATCAGACCTTATCATTAGGACAGCAATTTTATATCGCGTTGCAGATTTCCGAAACGTTTTTCGCGAATTTTAGAATGTTTTTGCGTGCAAATTTGTTACTTATACCTATTTTATTTTCAAAGTTTAAAATTTGTATTCTGGAGCGGATTTAGCGAGCAGTTTCCTCGTTACATACGTCCCTCGGGCCCTACTGTGATTAAACGGGCTTAATTTATACTATAAGTAGCCCGGAAAAAAATTGTCTAGGATCTCACGAACTCTTAATCCGACTCTACTTAAGCCTCTATGTTAATTTGGCACATTATAGTTAGTTCACGAAAAGTTGTCCGATGGTAGCGTTATAATTCACGGGAGCCGACGTTCCAAACAGCCTAGCCCATTACAGCAGAGGGGAGGACGTCATTTCGGAACTGGTTTTTGGCGCAGATAAACGTTCGCTGAAAATCAGTTCTGAAATGGCGTCCTTTCCTCTGCTGAAATCGGTTAGGTCATTTGTGACGTCATCTCCAGTAAATTCTAACGGTACCATCGGTCAACTCTTCGTGAACGAACTATACTTGTCTTCTTAATCTGAGAGCACGTATCTACAAACAGCTATATCGTACCTGGATTGTATCCGAAGACTGCTTAACAGAAAGCTGTTGTCATTCTAGAATGACTCTTCCTTTTAGACAATAGCAAGAAGCCCTTATCAACTCGAATGTTAGCTGTCCATTATATCGCTTAAATCCTGTGGTCTTAAAGGGAATTACAACAGTTTTGGCTTATAAAATTTTGTTATTTTTTTTTATTCCTTTTTTACAGCCGATGAAAGCCAAATTTTGTAAGAATAATAGCGCCATCTATTAATTGCGAAAAGAATTACAAAAATTAAGAAAATTATAATTTTCGACTTGCTTTAAAAAAGTACTTTTGTAATTTACTGACAGAAATGCAAAATTCTACTAACATTGGATATACAGGGTGTATACAAAATGGCGGAAAAAGTTCACTACACGATTCCTTGTGACAAAAGGAATAAAAAATGTCCTATACAATTTTTGCGTAAAATCCTTATTTAATAAGTTATTTCAAAGCATAGTTGAACCAATAATAAGGCAAAGCCAACCCATTTAGCATGGCTTTTATGCAATGACACATGCGTTCGCGCATGTACAGCCCTTCTACGAAGCGAGATAAGAGGCTAAGATTTCACTGGTTTTTAAAAGCTTGTTTAGGTCAAGTGTTACTTGAAATGCAAGGGGTTGAAACTCCACCCAAAAGTTAGTTCATTTACGTCATAATTAGCACCAAAACCAGATTTGGTGATTTCTAGTGCAAAACCACTCATACCACACATGGGAAGCATACGGATCGAAATCTGCAGTTTGCCAGTAGATTCAATCATTTTTCTTCTTTGTTGTGGGAAATTAATATAATTAAGAGTATTTGTCTCTTATTTTGTAAGTAGTAGCGTCCCAGCGACGTTTCGTCGCGTGCCAGTCTGGCAGGCTTGCGATGTATTTGCTAACAATGTTATAGTAAAGTGAACTCCGTCCCCCTGAAATACGTAATCCGTCACTGACAGCGGCGAGCACATATTATAATATTTTAAACGGAATTAAAATTGAAAGTCATTTGGTTTACCAAGTTCATTGGCGGTACCGAGTTGTTAATGACCCCCCCTCCCCATTTGGATTAGGTTCATGCTGCTTCTGAGTTTGCCATAGGCTATTTCCTTCTATTTGGAAACTGATGATTTTTATTTCATTTTTAAAGAAAATTTCATACGATTAATTTTTTGCCTTATTGATTATAAAATAATATACTTTTTCCCCCCATAGTACTTACTATAAGCTTTGTGGAAAATGAACAATGACGAACTGGGTCCTTTTCCTCTCGGGCTTTCCTTACTGCAGAGGTAATCAGTACGCCACTGCTGTCATATGATATGCGAATACAAAAACAACAGGATTAAATGCCGGGAAAAGAGGCAGATGGCTTCAAAATGGCTATTTCTCTTCCTTATTGCCGTACTTCTGCTCACTTTTCATAAAGAAATTACCCCCCAACCCCATGAAAGCAGCTGTGGGAGACAGTTCAAGTATTACGTAACCAATATTTTAGCCATTTTCAACACCTCCCCATTGGTAAGCAAGAATTAACATTGGCTAACATAGGGAAATTAGCACAAAAGCCACCCCCTCCCCATAGAGGTGGTTACGTAATACTTCAATTCCCCCTATGCCAAAGGATACATTTTTTATAAAGTTACCAGATTTAGAAAAAGATTGGTATTCCATTGGCTTTCTTTGGCGATGAAAAAACCTTGACTAGGTTGCCATACTTCGGAATTCCAATGACGTATTTGGACACACAACTAAATTTTCAGGTTTGAATTTAACGAATAAGAAAACTTATGCTTAGCCGTGCCTCTCCAAGAATTTCTTTCATTTGCTTTTCTAATGATCAGTGTCTTGCGCGTGATTCCTGCATTTTTGGTCTTCATTATCTTATGAAATATTGATTTTAAGCAAAAATTGTATTGGATATTTTTTGTTCCTTTTTTAACAATGAATCGTGTAGTGAACTTTTTCCACCTAACGAGGATGATCTTCCCATAATCGAATTTTTATTAACAGGCAAAGGGAACATATTTTTAACAAATGTTTCAATTCAAGTGTTTAAAGTAGACTTTATGTTGCCTGAAAACAAAATTTCAGCAAACTACTGTTTGACAATATAAGGGTTAGAAAATAAAGTATTTATTTTGAAACCTTGTTAATATTTAACTCGAATTTTAAGCAGAAGAACAACTATCATAAATCTTGAAAAGGTGCCTTTCTTAAAAAACATTTCAAATTCATTTTTCCATCGAAAGATATTCCACGTCAATCCCCCGTCTTTTATGCCATATGCATAAATTAAATCACATTCTTCTACAGCCTACGCACCAAAAACACTCTGCCTCAAGCCAATGCTCCATTTCCCATTCATCTTTTTAAGAAATATCGAGCACTGCAGCGAAAGTTAACCCCATTCGGAACACAAAGGCCCAAGTTTGAATCCCCTTGTAGGCATGAGTAACTTTTCTTCAAATTTCACCCGTTTTCCAAACCGTAAATTGCATTAAATGCATTGTATTTTTTGTGAGTGATGTGTATATTTTTATACATTTTTAAAATGGATATTTCATTTTAAATCCATTTTAAGGGTCTCTGAAATTCAAGACTCAATTAGTTACTCTTCCCTAGTAATTTAAAGAAAAACTCTTATTAATCAGCCTTAAAAAAAAGAAAAGATTTTTTTCAAACATTGTGAACATTTAACTCGAATTTTAAACAGAAGTGCAACGTATTGAAATCTTGAAAAAAGGGGCTTTCTTAATTACGTTTCAAATCCATTTCTCCTTCTATAAGTAATTCTACTTCAAACTTCTACCAGCTTGGTCACTTGCAAGCACGTAGCCAGGATTTTGGTAAGGTGGGGGGTCCATTGCAAAAAAAAATATAAATTTAACATTTAATTAATTAATATAATTAATTAACATGATATGGTTAATCAATTGAT
>QLNU02005277.1:0-13129 GCA_006491805.2 Dysdera silvatica | reverse complement strand
CCCTGCGGTGGCAGTTCAAAACCCATGTTGAGGTGGGGGTCAAGTGGCTTTAAAGAAGATATGTGATGGTCTTAGAGAAAATTACGTGTTCTGTTATCGAATAGGGGGGGTCTAGATGTCCTTGCGTTTCCTACATCACTGGTTAAGAACCAATATTTTTCGGGCTAATCTCATCGATATTTCAAAATTAATTGACCTTCTGATTTCCTATATAGATGTCTATTTCAGCAATGTATCAGTCTAAGCGTTCATTGATTAAAGGGTGTTTTCGTTAACACTTTTCTTATCAGTGAAGAGAATCGATGATAATTTAAGATAATACCTTATCAAACCCATAAAGCTTTTCACACATGGATAATCTGTCTCAATATAGTTTCCGAATTTCTTTTAATTGATCTTTACATCGCGTTTTTACATTTAATTTTTGCGCAGTATAGCCCAGTATATTGCGCAGTATATATTTGGCGCAGTATAGCCCAGATGCTCTTGCGCCATAAAAAAGCCAAACAAACAAACAAACATTTAATTGGCGAGTTGAAAAGAAGCGGAATTAATTTGCTTGATCACGTTTCCGTTCCTAAGAGTTTTGATTGTCGGTTTTGAATTTGTTCTCCATCCTCAAACCCATTGTTATATAAGGATTTGTTTCTAATTTAACAACGATGTTTTCAATTCTCGTCCATTCCCCCAAACGTTTCATATTCCACGCATAATATCTGCACATATTCCTTCGACTTTTCTAATTTGAGGATTACTTTGCTTATTGGACACTATGTCGACGTTCTGTAAGGAAGGATTGGGGAAACTTGGTCATTATGGAACTTTTTCTTCAACGACAACAATAATACGTATACAAAATATATTGTTTCATACACGGCGCCTGTTTCTTTTTTTCTACCCTCCGGGGATTTCCAAAATGTGCATCGCGCTGCTTCGCCAGTGGTGAACGACGGAATTTTTACCACAAATTCCGTCGTTACAAGGACTTCAGTCGAGAGTGTCGTGACGTTGACTAACATTTTATATGAAATGTTAATCAACGTCACGTCAGCGTCGTGACGTTAACTAACATTTTATATGAAATGCTGTATGAAAATATCTATAATGTGCGTTTTGCGTATTTGGGAATCGTTGACAATTTGTGAGAGGTGAAGGGGCCCGTGGGTTAAAAGAAGCTTGAAAACCCTCTACGCTAGGCCCTAGGTTCGGATTCCTCTGTAAACTGTAGGGCAGCAGGGCCTTAACCGTCCTTGAAGCGTATGACACAAAGTTGCACAGAAAATTCCTTGTTTTACGAGGCTTAAGGGAAATTCCTCGCGCCTCCAATAGTTATGTACATGACCGTTGAATTCATTGTTCTGATCGATTCCTAACTAGCCTAGTTGTGTGAAAAAAGTATCGTTTGCATTAAGTGCTGATTGGTCCGGGCGATACTTTAAGTCCCTCCCCGTTATTGATGGTCCAATAAACAGTCGCGGAACGTAAAATTTCCTAACTAATCAGGAAGTGATACGTTGCTCTCTCCTCGTTTCAAAAATATAGTCACGCCCATGGTAGTGAATCAAATAATAGATGATGGCGGAACCCATCGAAGCATAAAAATAATAATAATAAAAAGATAAACGATACATTTATGGATACATTGAGGATTACATACGAAAAATGTTTTGTATATAAGGAGATCAAAACGACAAAATACTTAAATAAACCATGGTTTGCCAAACTAATAAAAAAATTAAAAAGTAAAAATAAAGCATATATAAAATTTATGAGAACAAAAACCAAAATGATTGGGAAATATTTAAAAAAAAAGAAATCTAGTAAATAAAATAATTAAAAACAAAAAATATTTATTATAATAATATATTTATGACAAAAATAAAAAAGGGGCAAATATAAAATTAATGGGGAAAAAAGATAAAAATTTAAATACAAAATTGGTAATAAATATAAATAATGTTAAAATACAAACTCAGGCAAATACTTTTAATGTTTTTTATATAAATGAAATGGAAGAAATTACACAATCAAATAATAATGGTCTGGATATAAATTATCAACGAGTAGAATCATGAGAAAATAGCATGTATGTTGCGGAATTCACAAAAGAAGAAATAAAAAAGGAACCTCTAAACATTAAAGAAAATAAGGCTGGAGGGTTTGATGGCATTAAACCAAAAATAGTAAAATTTTGAGCCGAAGAATTAGTAAAGCCACTGTATATGATTTTTAATAATATCATTGAGACGTCACATATACCAATAAAAATGAAAACAAGTAAAATTCTTCCAATATTTAAAAAAGGGGGATAGGAAAAATCTATCAAACTATAGACCAATCTCAATAATTCCTATATTCTCAAAAACTTTGAAACACTATTATACAATTGGCTATTGAACTATTTGGAAAGATATAATATATTAAATTCAAGACAATATGGGTTCAGGAAAAATAGGACGACAGAGGATGTCCTCATTAAAACAGTTAATAAAATTCAACAAAAAATTGAAAATAAAGAATTTGTTATAGGCATATTCTTTGACTTAAGCAAGGCTTTCGATATTATAAATAGATCATTGTTATTAACTAAAATGCAAATGTATGGAGTTAGAGGTAATGTGCTTAAATTGTTAATAGTTATTTAACGGGTAGAACTCAAATTGTGCAAATAAATCATATATATTCTAATCAAAAGCAAAATATATGTGGAGTCCCCCAAGGTTCCATACTTGGTCCACTATTGTTTCTCATATACATAAATGATATTACTGACATTGACGATGATGTAAACTTATTTGCTGAAGTCATACGTCTGATTTTCAGAGATATGTCACAAGAAAACCTCTTTATCAAGGCAAAATTAAAACTAGAAATTCTAAATCAGTGGTTTAAAAATAATAAACTAATAGTTAATATAGAAAAAACTAAGTATATACCTTTTCATAATATAAAAAAATTAAATAATTTGGAAATATTAAAGTTAGATAATAAGGAAATAGAGAAAACAGAGGAAATTAAATTCCTTGATATTCAAATAAATAAACATTTAAATTGGGATAAACATATTTTGGAAGTTAATAAAAGAATTTGGAAAGTGTAGAAGTAATACTAAGATTAAAAAATCTGTTACCCATACACATAAAAATTTATTTATATTATTCATTGATACATAGTTATATTTAATATAGAAATAGTGTCGGGGGAAATATGAATATAAAAAATCGAAAAAGTATGCAAACAATATTAAATAGATTTTGGAACAATGTAACGTAAAAAACAAAACAAGAAATTGAAGAAATGAAAATTGAAAATAATATAATGGATTTAGATCAAATACATAGATTTAAAATCTTGATAATGATATTTAATAGAATAAGAAAAGGGAAGTACATTGAGGACATAAATATAGAAAATAAACCAAATATGAACAATAGTTGATCAAGGAAAACTTTAAAAATTAAAAAAAAAAATAAAAAAAAAATAAACATGGGTTCCGGTAATATAAATTATTATGGTATTAAGACGTGGAATGCTTTACCAAACGAAATAAAAAATATTACATCAGAGACTGAATTTATAAACAAATTAAGGAGACTAATTATAAGAAATGAAACTTTAAGCCAGTATATGGAGAGAGGAAATTAACCTTTGGTTTTGCTACTCTTCCTCCATGTGTAGGATTAACAAACCTGTAGCATGGAAATTAAATTATTGTATATTGTAGATGTTTTAATTTGTACTCATTCTGAGAAGAAGGAAGTCCGGGCGACAGATGTTGAATAATGGAATTTAAAGTTGTTTACAGTCTTATTCGGAAACCCCTGCAGCATTTAAATTCCTGGGCAGATCACGAGCAATCAGTTAAATTATTTCGGCATCATCATCATCTCTGATAGTTCCCGTCCTATGCATAGAAACCTGAGGTCAAAATGGGCTGTGGCTAGCGGTAACGGTACCACATAAAATCTCGTCTGTTTTTGTGTTTGTTTGTTTTTTTAATAAAAAGGAAAAAGACTTGATTGGGATTTCACGGTGCATGCTTTTGTATGGCCACCCCTTAAGAACCCAGATCCGCATCGCTAGTGTTTAGAGAAACAGGCTCTCGGAACGCAATTAACATAGTAGTATTTTGGACAGCACTAAACTGTAAATAAACAGGCGTTAAATAGAAGAGAGAGAGAGAGAGAGAGAGAGAGATCCAATGAATTATGGCGACCTTGACTGGTTTGACCGCGGAAATCCTGTCCTTGGACGGCTTAGAAGTATCAAAAGATTTCGAATAATTTGTAGTTGATAAGTTCCCTGATCTCAACACCCTTCAACAGGAAACTATCCACTCAGTCGAACAATCATTATGCTAATGCAAGTCATCGTAACCAAAGGGTAGATGAAAAGGGGGGCCGGGAGCTACGGCTAGTAATTCACCTTCTGCCCTTCCTGTGACCCCACAGATATATTTCTTGAAAGCTATTTAAAACTTTCTGAAACCAAAAATGAAATTCTTTTCATTCACTTCTGTTATGGGATGTATCTAAGAAAAGTTGAACGCATAAACAGACGAGTATTAAAATAATTCACAATTTAAAACAGATGAGTATTAAAATAATTCACAATTTAAAACAGATGAGTATTAAAATAATTCACAATTTAAAACAGATGAGTTTTAAAATAATTCACAATTTAAAACAGATGAGTATTAAAATAATTCACAATTTAAAACAGATGAGTATTAAAATAATCCATAACTTAAAAGTATATGAGTATTAAAATAATCCATAACTTAAAAGTATATGAGTATTAAAATATTCGTTTTCTCAAATGGACAAGTATTAAATATTCATAACCGTAACTTCAAACAGACGGGTATCAAAATAATTCGTAACTTAAAAACAGATGAGTACTAAATTATTCGTTGTTAAAAACAGACGACTACCACAATATTCATATTTAAAACAGATGACTTCCACAATATTTATATTTAAAACAGACGAGTATTAAATAATTCATAACTTGAAACAGACGAGTATTAAATATTCATAGCCGTAACTTCAAACAGACGAGTATCAAAATAATTCGTAACTTAAAAACACTAAATTATTCGTTATTCGCCACAATATTCATATTTAAAACAGACGACTGCCACAATATTCATATTTAAAACAGACGAGTATTAAATAATTCATAACTTGAAACAGACGAGTATTAAATATTCATAGCCGTAACTTCAAACAGACGAGTATCAAAATAATTCGACGAGTATTAAACTAATAATAACCATAATTTAAAATACGCAAGTTTTAAAATAATCCATAACCTAAAGCAAACGAGTACTTATTTCAAACAGGCAAGCACCAAAATATTTATAAAAAAAAAAACAAAAAAACATTGAACTAGTTTATAACTTAAAGCCGCTATGTTTCGACTGATCCTGTGTAATTGTTCTTCGGAAGATTGTGAAGCATGAAAAAAAAATTCGGAACGATGGAAAAAAAAAACTTAACAAATTGTCATGAAGCAACTTAATTTTATGTGTTGAAACGTAAAGAATGGCAACAGCATAAATTTATCCGAAATCGTGTGTTCCTATGGTAATATTCACCATAAATTTTTTTGCACAACTAGACACAACAGGTTTAACAAATTTCGATTATCGGGTAAAGCTATGATATTCAAACTGTTAAGGAATGACGACATTCGTGGTTAATGTTTTCTACAATTTCAAAACATTAAAATGAAATAGAATAGTAGAATAGAATAGTAATACTTTATTCCTTATTATTTTATACAGCAAGAGACTAGAAAACGGTTTGCTTGAGAAATGGAAAGAGAGCAGTAGCGATGCTAGTAACGGGGCTCTCTTTCCGATAGAAAAAAGCAAGGGATTTCTCGTATTCTGCAAGAAACAACGAAGATATTGATTCGCGCGTACAAATCCGCATTGTTATTAAGAGATTCGCATTTACAGAGTTTATGAGAACGGTCGTAGTTCGAAGACGTTACAAATAAAGGTTGAAATCCAAAAGTGGAGTCTTTGTGAGCTGCAGAGCAAGAATGTTTTTCCTTGCAGCCAAGGCCGGAAGAAGAAGTAGGAGAAACGAAAACAGTAGAAAAATGTAAATGAATTTTGAGTTGACCGTTACGGGTGCACTTTTAGAGGATATTTAAAAGGAAAAGCAGACAAAAGAAAAAATGGAAAAAGAAGAGCAGGGGAAGGGAAGAACTGAAAACTAAAAGGAAAGAGGGGGAAGGCAGGAGGAGCAGGCAGAGCATACTTGATTTAAGTTCCAGTCAAAGATTTTGGCTTTAAAAGCGTGAAAAGACAGAGCTTTAAATTCTTGAGGGATCGAATTCCAGATTTTAGAACCCGTAACGGAGACGCTATGGATTTTATAGTTTGTGCGAGTCCGCGGTATTCTGATTTCATTCTGGTGACGTGTATTATATTCGTGCGTTGTCTGTGAAATAGGGAAAGGTAAAACTAGATCATCTTTAGTGACTTTGAACATAAGGAGCGCAAGTTTGTAGTTTACTAACAGAGTGAAAGGAAGAATGAGCTATAATTTAAAAAATTGGTCAGCGTGTTCATGGAAGCCTGCAAAGTTAACTATTCGCATAAGCTTTTTTTTTTGCGTTCCTATCAATTGCCAAAGGGTGGTCAAATATGTGATTCCCCAGACCTCAAGACAGTAGGTAAGTTTTGAATAAAATACAGAATAGTAAAGAATCACTAGGACATAGTGCGAAACGACATGTCTGAGTTTCGAAAAAATTCCCAGGAGACTGCTAAGAGAATTGGTGAGATCGTTAATGTGTTCTTTCCAGGTTAAATTTGAATCGAAAATTACTCCAAGAAGTTTGGCTGATTTCGTTTCCTGAAGGTTGAAGTTGCTGAACGTAATTGGGGAATAGTTAGGTAATGTTATTTGCCGGGAATAAAAGATAATGTAGATTTGGCAATGTTTAGCTCTAGTTTATAAACGTAAAGCCAGTGTGAGATGTTATATAAATTGTAGTTGACTTTTTGCACTGTTTCTTCGATATTTTTTCCCGATACCAGAAGTGTCGCGTCGTCAGCATAAAGAAACAGCTGACTAGTCGGGACAGCTTGGGGCAAATCGTTGATGTAAAGAAGGAAGAATAGCGGAGCTAAACAGCTTCCTTGCGGTACACCAACAGAAATAGTTTTGCGAGTTGAAGGAGTTTTACCTATGAAAACTTGCTGTTGCCTATTGGAAAGGTAGCAGTTCAGTAATTTTAGAGGTGTACCCCGAATACCATACCGTTCTAATTTTGTCAGTAAAATGTCATGCTTTACATTTTCAAACGCTTTTTAGACATCGTTTGAAAATGTTTTTCGTAAGTCATTTTAAGAAAAGGGCCTAATACTACTTTTAACTGAAATGGTATCAACATTTGTATACAGTATAAAAAAAATATACATTGAAAAATGTGTGTCGTTAAGGAAGGACAGAAAAAGACATGACATAATGTTCTTCCGTAACGGGGTTTTCAACGTTTTTATAAATTCGGCACTGTTAATTAAATAATACAACATATTATTTTGCAAAAATATATAATATAATAATGATATAGTTTATTAGCTTTAATATGATATATAAAACATCATGGTTTTTTTAAATTTTAAAATTTATCACTCATGTTCCGGAATACCATGTCTTCACTCTATTCTTTTATGAACGTAGCGCTTGTTATTTTAAATTAAGACCAACATATCTCATCTAATCCTATAATTATAGACACGTCTACCATGGGAGCCCATATGTAGAGCAGAGGGGGCGGGGTAAGCCTTAAGCCCCGCAGCTGTTGTTTAAAAATTTGATTTGCCTAATTCTGCTGAACATTTGCTTTCAAAAGTTTTACAAGCACATTTTAAAATACGGTACTTTTTAGCTCATTACTAATTGTCAAGCAGTATCAATTATTTTTGTAGCATTTTAGTATCGTGTATATTTACTGGAATGTTTGATAGCCTTAAAAAGGGCAATAATTTTTCTCGGCCTCCCCTACGATTACTCATATGGGCGCCACTGATATCTACTGCAGTCCGGGGGTTGGTTCTCTACGTCTTATAAGGTTCGGATTATTCTTCGTAAACTGCAGATCCCGGTACAGCATGACCTTTGTTGTCACTGCGCCAAATATCAAACAAATAATAGACATACCTACCTGAAGGTACTTACGCTAGACACACACTTTCATTAACAAAGTTTTTGGGCTTTAATTTTGAGCACCGGTGTAATTGCACAATTAATTTTGCGTACATGAGCACTATTACAAAATTTCACTAACAATTTTAAACGTAACGGTGATTCCATCATTAATTTTCAGCACCAATGCGAAATTCGACCATTGCTAAATTCCACTAACAATTTTGAGCGCAATTGCAAAATTCAACTAACAATTTTGAACATAATGGTGATTCTATCATTAATTTTCAACACCAGTGCGAAATTCGACCATTGCAAAATTCCACTAACAATTTTGAGCACAAGTACAATTCACCATTAATTTTAAGCACCATTGGAAAATTCCACTAACAATTTTAAACATAACAGTGATTCCATCATTAATTTTCAGCACCAGTGCAAAATTCGACCATTGCAAAATCCCACCAACAATTTTGAGCACAAGTGCAATTCCACCATTAATTTTGTATGTGTGTGAGCACCATTGCAAAATTCCACTGATATTTTTGAACATCGGGGCATTTTCGACGAAAATTTTGAACACCAGTGAGTGTAACTAAAACCCTTTTAATTTTCACGCCGTCCATATATCTGAGATTTGTGATTAAAATTCTTACTTTATACGTTTACTAACAACGCAAACTTGCATGAACGTAGGTAGTCCCGAAGTGAGGGTGTTCTGTAGTCCAAATAAACTATGATTAAAAAAAATACAATGCACCGTACATTGTATTTATTTATTTATTTATAGTTTTCGATTTTCTGGGGACCCGAATTCTAGCCCCGTTAAGGAAATGACAGTTCTTTGTGCATTGTCTAAAAATTTTACGGCTCTTTGAGTTTTCGGTGGCCCTATTGTAAAGTAATGATGAAATTATGGCAGAAAGTATTTAATGTTAGAATCATAGGCGTGTGTAGAAAGTTCGCAAGAGGGAGGTTACAGCCTTATAATATACCTTATAACAGAGATACAACAACATCATATATTCATATATATATATATGGCCTGCAAAAGGGTTGCTGGTATCTAACTGGAAGGAGACCCACACGCTGAACGTATGTGACGATGTGTGGAACCGGCCGGGCCAGTAACCTAGTGTCCTACCCCGCCTTCAAGTGGTGCAGGCTGAGCTTTCTATTTATGTGGCAAATTAATATTTGCTGCACGGATAGAAAGGCGGAAGGGGAGGGCTAATTCACCAACCCGTCTAGCCAGCGTGGTGAAATTATGGCTAATTCCTCCATTATGTTGACACACCAGAAACCATGGCCCCTAGTCTCCAGGTGCTGGAGTGCTCCTGATCAAGGCAGCGGTCAGTGTGGCATGAAAGCAGGGGGTGCTAAGAATCACTGGAATGGCCCAGGCTGCCGTTTGTTATTGACCTTGGCAACGTATAATGGACGATCCCTTGCTTCTGAAGCAAAACTTCAGGAATTGGAAGAGGAACTAGACAAGATCAAATGGGACATTGTAGGACTCAGTGAAGTTAGAAGAAAAGGTGAAGAGTTGGTGGAACTTAAAAGTGGACATTTGTTTTATTATAGAGGAACGGAAACTGGAAGAACAAGTGGTGTTGGCTTCTTAATCAACAAAAGAATTAAAGACTGTCTTCTGGAAGTTGAAAGTACATCAGATCGAGCAGCGAGGCTTGTTGTTCAACTAACCCAGCGATACCAACTTCAGATAGTACAGGTATATGCACCAACATCAAGCCATACCGACGAAGAGGTTGAAGAATTTTATGAAGAAATCAAAGAGTTACACACCAAAGGGAAACAACATATCAAGCTCATCATGGGGGATTTCAATGCAAGAATTGGACAACAGGAACAAGGAGAGACATCGGTTGGTAAATACGGATATGGGGAAAGGAATGAACGTGGCGATCAACTCATCGAATTTGCAGAAGCTGAAAACCTTAGCATCATGAATTCATTTTTTAAGAAGAAACCGCAAAGAAAATGGACATGGAAACACCCCAATGGAGGAACCAGCGAAATTGACTATATCCTGGCAAACAAGAAATCAATTATTGAAGATTGCAGCGTACTGAACAGATTTAATACTGGAAGTGATCATCGAATGGTGAGATGTAAAGTGCACTTAAATACTAAATTAGAACGACAGAAGCTCATTAGGAAACAAGTAAGTAAGAGGGTGGATCTAATGAAACTGAAAGTAAATACCGAGGCATTCAAGTTGGAATTAAAAAATCGCTTTTCTGCACTGGAAGGACTTATTGATGAAAGTGATATCTCAGAAGCAAATGAAAACATTGTTAAGACAATAGTTGAAACTGCTGGGGAAATTGGTGGTGTAACCTGTAAAAAGCACAATAGCAAATTATCTGAGAAGACGAAACAGCTCATGAAAAGGCGAAGAGATATGAAGGTGGACAATCAAAATACCAGTTCCAGGATTGAGTACATAGAACTTTGTAAAACTCTGCGCAAAAGCATGAAAGAAGATATAAGAAAATTCAATTGTGAGTTAGTAAGGAAAGCCATTGAAAATAACAAGAGCCTTAGGGTTGTTAAAGGAAGTTTATCTGTTGGGAAGAAACACATCATTGCATTAAAAGGAGAGGATGGCACCGTAACAAGAAATAGGGAAGAAATACTTAGAAGAGTTGAAGAATTCTACAAAAATCTATACGAAAGTAACAGTGGATTAAACGAAGACTCTGAGATAGTCGAAGGAACAGCTCCTAAAATCTTAAAAGAAGAAGTTTCATTTGCAATAAAAAATATGAAGAAAGGAAGAGCCCCTGGTGATGATGGTATTACATTAGATATCCTAAAAGAAGCTGGAGAATATGTAGAAGACATACTTGCAAAATTCTTTACCAAATGTCTTAACAGCGGTAACATACCAAACCAATGGGATTCTGCAACAGTAATTCTTTTGCATAAAAAAGGTGATAAAGAGGATTTAAAAAATTACCGACCAATTAGCTTGTTACCTGCTATTTATAAAATCTTCACAAAAGTGCTAACACATCGCCTGCAGAAAAAATTAGATGCAGCTCAACCAAGAGAACAAGCTGGATTTCGAAGTGGATTCAGTACAGTGGACCATATTCAAGTATTAAGAGAATTAATTGAAAGAACACATGAATATGAACTTCCATTGTGTGTTGCATTTATTGACTATGAGAAGGCCTTTGACTCTATTAAAACATCAGCAGTCATCAACTCTTTAAGATCAACAGACATCGAGGATGTGTACATTGACATGGTGAAACGTGTGTATAAAAATGCAAGTGCAAAATTTCGGTTACATAAAGATACCAAAACTATCAAACTTGGCAAAGGGGTGAGGCAGGGAGATACCATTTCTCCAAAACTTTTTACTTCAGCTTTACAGATGATTTTTCAGCTGATAAATTGGAATAACAAGGGAATAAAAATAAATGGTGAATATTTAAATCATCTGCGGTTTGCTGATGACATTGTTATTTTTTCAACGAACCCATCAGAACTCCAAGACATGGTACAGGAGCTCTCAACTAGAAGTAAAGAAGTTGGACTCAAGATGAACCTACAAAAAACTAAGATCATGTTCAATAATTTTGTAGAGGAAACAAAAATACAAGTTGACAACACTGAGCTAGAAATTGCTGATTCATATATTTACCTTGGCCAGCTGATTTCAATGGATGGCAACATTATGAAAGAACTCAACAGACGTATTAAACTTGGCTGGAGTGCATTTGGAAGAAACAGTTTTATCCTGAAGGGGAAATTGCCTTTGTGTCTAAAAAGAAAGGTCTTCAACCAGTGTGTATTGCCAGTCCTCTCTTATGGATCAGAGACATGGAGTCTAACAGTTGGAGCAATACGAAAGTTACAGACAACGCAAAGGAGCATGGAGAGGTGCATGCTTGGAATAACTAGGAGAGATCGAAAAAGAAACACTTGGGTGAGAGAGCAAACTAGAGTAGAGGACATCATTGTTAAAGTAAAAGGACTGAAATGGCGATGGGCTGGGCATATTGCAAGAAGAACTGATCAACGATGGACAACAGAAATTCTGAACTGGATTCCAAGAGACCACCGAAGACCTAGAAAACGTCCTCAAACTAGATGGGTGGATGAAATAAGAAAACAGGTTGGGGTGACGTGGAAACGAATGGCCCAGGATAGACTTGTGTGGAAAGCATTTGGAGAGACCTTCATCCAGCAGTGGATAGATAATGGTTGAATATGATGATGATATATATATATATATTAAATTATCATTAAATCATTAGCATTAAATTAATCTCACAAATATATGCTTGATAGCATAGATTGCGTTTATGTAATTTATATATATTTTGTGAGTATAGACTGCGCACCAACGCCATTATTTGCAATACGTACTGGCGTACGCAAGGGGGTGTTTATGGGGTTGTAACCACCCAGCTATTGTGGTGAAATTTTATATAAATACATGTGAATATGCAGAATTGTAGCTCTGTAACTCCCCCCCACCCCATTGAGCCTGCAACCCCTCCCTCACGAACTTTCTGTGTACGTCTATGGCAGTACATCTTATCTTCAGCAAGGATTCTTTAAGTATGTGATGATATGACAATAGCTTTTTCCCCCTGCGGACACACTTCATTTGAATAAACCGAAGACATGTATAGTTTATTGTGAATTCTCTTTTCCCGGTTTCAGCAAACCTTACATCCGTCTCTAGGCACGATTGACAAAATTGTGAACGTTTCCACAAATCTGTTACAAAGAATATATAAAAAAGAGATATTTTATTCAATTATGTATTTTCATTTCCGACATCGCAACTCTCAGTCGAACGGTGAGCGATTTAGCAAAGCGGTGATGACAGGATTACATCGCCGGCAATATAGCGCGTTTGTGCTCTGCATGCTAAGACCGACTCGACTGCCGCCGAGGCGTTCACTACTAGGTGAAGG
>QLNU02005276.1:22211-37469 GCA_006491805.2 Dysdera silvatica | reverse complement strand
ATTTCATCAAAGTAAAATTGCTATTTTATCAAAGTAAAATTGCTATTTTATCAAAGTAAAATTGCTATTTTATCAAAGTAAAATTGCTATTTTGTCAAAGTAAAGATCATCGAGTAACCAAAAAACGTATGTCATTATCAGATACTACGACATCAGAAGGAAAATTCACTGTTGTTTATGAAACCATGATTATGACGAATCAATCTGATGAAAGACAAATTTGGTTTTTGTATTCTAAATGCCAGTATCATTAAGCAGTTTCAGATAAAAAGACGATTAACATAGGGTTTTTGTATTTTGTAAATTGCCATAGAAAAATCCATGAAAACGATTAAGTAATATTACATAGAAATGTTAATGATTTAACATGTATATGTTATGTCAATGATTATATTGGAATTGGCATGCATATTATATATATATATATATATATATGTATGTGGAGTGGGAGTGTGTGTGTGTGTATATATATATATATATATATAAAAGTTTTCCTCGCCCATTCTTGGCGGAAACAGGCTTTGGGACGGGCAGAGCGCCATGTTCCCAAGCCTCTTTTTACATCACTTCTTAATGTGCCATGTCTAGAAACTTCCTGACAATGTGACACGTGTTTAGGATTGTGGCTTTTTGTATTTCAATGTAGGTGTTTGGGTCAATGTTGAGTATCTCCAAATTCGTCGCAAGCGTTTTTGGTACTATCCCTGTTGCTGAGATGACTAACGGGATGATGAAGATCTTTTCCATACCCCATATATCTCGTACTCGTCTGGAGATCTTGATACTGGTGATTTTCAGGTAGGTTTGTCTCCGATGCCGCATGACAGTGTCTGCATTTGTCGCTTTCTATGTCTTTTCTCTGGATGAATTTCTGATTGTTCCTTGTTGCGATCACTTGGTCTTGGATGGCTAGCATGAATCCTTCTGTCTCTGGCTGGAGAGTGCCTTTGGCCAGCCAAGAATTTGATGCCTTTTTGTCAACGTGTGGTTGTTGCAGGTCATTGTAGTGCCTGCCATGTAATGGTTTTCCGGCCCAAGTTCTTAGTTTCTGTTCATTGGCTGTTTCCAGGACACGCTCTTCGGTACTACACAGGTTTAGTGGCGTGTAATTTGCATCTGCTTGTATTATGGCTTGGATGAGTGGCGATCGGGGACTCTTCAACTGGAAGTATTGCCTCATGCTCTGGATCTGCTTGTCATGTAAGTCTTTGAGGTCCGCTTGTCCGCGTCCTCCTTCTTCCCGGGGTAGTGTTTGCCGTTCAATTGCCGTTGCAGGGTGTAGTTGTCCGGCTCTTCTCTGGATGGTTCTCATTTTCCGCTGGAGTTGTTCTAGTTCAGTGTTGGACCATTTGATGATCCCGAAGGAGTAGGTGAGCACTGGTACCGCATATGCGTTAATTGCTTGCGTGGTGTTCTTCCCGCTCAGTTTCGTCTTCACAATGCTTCTAAGTCTTTCTTGGAATGCTTGCGTGAGCTGGACCTTGACTTTCTTGTGCTCCTGCTGCCGTTTTTGCATTATCCCTAGGTATTTGTAGGTTTCTCTTGTCTTTCTTCAGCATGTATCCGTATTTACTTGCGTTCAGCATCCTTGACAAGGGGTTTAACGCCAAGCAGAACCACTGGGGGCTTAGTGCGTCTCCTTGAAAGATTCCGCGGCGGATGGGGATCTCGGCCGTTTCTATTTTACTGTCTGGCGTGTTTAGCTGTAACCTGGTTCTCCATTGTTTCATGCTGCTCTGTAGGAATCGGATGATTGAGGGATGCACTTTGTATATGCTGAGTATTTCAAGGAGCCACGAGTGCGGAACAGAGTCGAAAGCCTTCTTGTAGTCTATGTATGCGGTGTTGAGTTTTCGCTTTTGTTTTCTTGCTTGTTCCAGGATAACTGAGTCGATGGTAAGCTGCTCTTTACATCCCAGAGTCCCTTTCTGGCATCCCTTTTGTTCTTCCGCCATTAAGTTGTTGCTTTCGCTGTGCCGGCTTATTTTTTCAGAGATGCACCCCGTGAGTATCTTATACAGGGTGTTAAGGCACGTAATGGGTCGGTATTTCGCTGGGTTACTGGTATCCTGGTCCTTCGGTAGGAGGTAAGTTATTCCCTTGCAGAGGAATTCAGGCATTTTGCTGGGGTCTTCAATTATCGCCGTAAGTTCCTTGGCTAATGGGCCATGGGCGCTGGTAAATTTCTTGTACCAGAAGTTGTGTATGCCGTCAATACCCGGGGCTTTCCAGTTGTGCGTACGTTGGATTACCTGCTGGAGTTCCTCTATCGTGATGCCCGTATACTCCATCTCCTCTATTCCTCTCGTAGCCTCCATTTCTTGCTGAATCCAGGGGGCGCTTTTGTGCTGTACTTCATTGGACCATAGTGTCTTCCAGAAGGTCTCTATTACTGCTGGCTTTGGGGCTTCGTACTTGTCTTGGCTCGCTGATGTCTCTTGGAGCTTCCTGTAGAAGGCCTTCTGGTTTGCTTGGAATTGCATGTTCTGTTGTTTTCTGTTGGTACAGTCTTTGTATCTTCGGAGTCTTCTGGCGTATACACCCAGTTTTTGTTTGAGGGTATCCAGATATTCGCTGATGTGTTTATTGGGCTCTTCGTGTCTTGTATGGATCCTATTTCTCTTAAGGGCCATCTTCACTTTCCTCACTAATTTCTTACTCCTATTTCCCTGCATGTACTGGGTTATTCGCCCTATGCTGCTGCGGAGCTCTTCTATTCTTTTCTCCAGTCTCACTTGCCATGGTGGTTGGGCTTTGTTTCCTCTATTACTTCGGCTTTCGTTCCTTACTTCGTACCTATTGGCGCGTGATGCCGCTACTGCTGCACAGTATATGGCGGTGTGTATTTCCTGTAGGGAGTTGTGTTTCTGTAGGTGTAGTGGCAGGGTATGTTCATTGAGGATCTTGGTTGCTGCGCAGAGTTTCCAATATTCCGGTTGGCGTGGTATTCTTGGCCTTGCTGCGGCATCCGAGCTCTCTCATCCCGCCAGGCACATTGGAAACTTTCCATTTCTCCACGTCCCTCCTCTCTTCTTCTATGCTTGTTTGGAGCGGTTCTTCTTTGCGCTGATTAGCTGAAAAAGCTTCTGGGTTACACTGGTTGACGTGTTTACTAGGTCATTGGCGACTTCATTCTTAGTCTCAGCAGGCTCTGCTAAGAGATTTCTGGTTATTATGTTCCTGCGTTGGGTTGTTATCCTTTCTATACTGATGTCCAGGTGTGGGTACTGTTGTGCGAATTTGGCGTGAAGTGTGGGTCTGTAATTTGTCATGTCTGTTTCCAGCTTTGTAATAGTATAGTAGGTGCGCATGATGTAGGTGTTCATATCTATTGTCCATGACATGCGCTGGCGTGCTCTTTCAGCCCTAGTGGTTGCACCTATACTAGGCTGCAAAGCACTATGGGCTCTGTTGGTTCTAGTAGCCGTACAGTTGTAGGCACCGCTACAACTGCCGGCACCTCCAAGAAGAGACTGTTGCATATTTTTTGAACAGACGCCTCTGCTTAAAGTCCGAATGCGGTTCTGATTCAAGAGCGCGACAACCGATGCTCCATTCATATTTTCATTATGGTTCATATCATCAGAGTCTGAGATAGCCTTTTTCACGTCGCTGGGTTACCGATAGTTATCCCAAAGCGTTCCGGCGATTATATATATATATATAATCGCTGTGTGTGTGTGCGTGTGTGTAGGAGCGCACATTTACTGTAATAAATATTCAATTCCAACAGACAAAAGATTTTTGAATTAACGCAGATTACTGCCATATTTTCTCGGGACCTGCTACGATATGTAACAGCTTCATGCTGCGCTATGTATATGTAGAGAATAAATAAAATTATTATTATTTCTAGACGAACGTGTAGGTAAGTTGTGTGCTAATATAATAGCGTATACACTTAGAAAAATCATACGTCCTGTTTTAAGTGGGACAGTCCCTTTTGGACGAATACGTCACGCTGTCCCTAAGATTCCCTATGGACACACTATTGTCTGGCTTTGGAGCGTAGTTTGGCTGGCTAATCTAGTAATTTCGCTGGGTTTAAACCTTTAAACATATTTTAGAAAATTTCATAAATCATCGGCATATAGTAAACTTGCAGAATATGTACTATCACTAACAGGAAGTAATACGGCAGTTGAACAGTTTTTTTCTGCAATGAAAATGAAAAGCAATTTCCACTTCCCATAGAAAATCTCTCCCCCACCACCCTAGTAATGATTGAAAACCATCAGTACTAATTAAGAGTATTTGTGACGCTGATTACGAATATATAAAGGTTTTGAAGGTGCGACGTTGGAAAGTGACAGTTTTCGGGACTTTCGACTCACAATGTAACGAACATATGGAAAAGAAGCACTTCTTTCTTCTGATTAGTACCTGACGTTTAAATTTACTTATTATAAAAGTATTGGTGAGGACTTGTAGTACAGTAAAACCACCCTACAACGATATCCGATATAACGATAAATCCCTCTACAACGATAATTTTTCTCAGTCCGTATAATAGTGTTGTAGAGAGGTTTTACTGTATAATGAACCCTCCCTATGACAATAACTCCCTCTACAACGATAATTTTTCTCGGTCTGTATAATATTGTTATAGAGAGGTGTTACTGTATTTCATAAAAACGTGGCAATTTAAACTAAAATTAATCGTTGTGGCCAATATAGGTTTTAAACATAGATGACAGTACATATTCTGTAATTTTGCTAATGTTCTGAGAGATTACGGGATTTTCTTGAAACTTCTTAAAAGTTTGGATTCATCGTTTTACGTTTTTAGTTAATTACTTAGCTAGCCAAACGGACTACTATTCAAAGTGAGGCAATTATGCCTCTTGGGGGGGATCTTGGGTCCAAAGTGGGATTCTCCCGCCTAGAACTGGAAGTCCGGTCACTTTAAGAATAGTAGACTACTTTAAATTTAAACTTGTGTGAACAGTGAAAATGAATTTTTATAAAAGAATTGGGACAAGATGTTGCAAACAGCATTTGGAAAAAGTATTTTCCTTTGGCTAAATTAGAAATGACGAAACGAAACGTTCATGCGCGAGTGTGCACTTACGCCTCTTTCGTAAAATGCTCGCGCGAAACCTCATGTTCGATTATAGTTTTAACCTTGGTAACGTCAGATAATTTTCTGATGAATCATCTTACTGTTATTAGAAGCATTTTTTTCTAGTTTGATATGAAAGTGCCATGCTCGCAACTGCTTTTAAATGCGTAGTTATTATCGCTCTTTTATTTTGTTTGCTTCGCAACTTGCAATTTTATCAGCCGTTTAGAATTCGGACTATTATCAAGCTCTATATGTCATATTTGCACTTGCGTGCAATCATTAGCGTGGAGTTTATTAGCGAAATCATAAAGTAAAGTGTGTGGGTGTGTGTGTGTGTGTGTGTGTAAATAATAGAGCCATCAATGTAGAATTTCTAAAAATTTATTGGAGGAGGGGGCAAGCACATTTTATGTATGTTTTGTTTTTACACATATATGTAAAATCGCAATTTGTTTTAGATTATGGGAGGGGGCTCGGCCCCACGGGCCCATATAAGGACTTACAAGCGTGCCAGAGCTACAACTCCATATATATTCAAATGTATAAATACAAAATTGCGTCCCAATGGGGGGATTGTGACCCACCATCACCCCCTGCGTACGTCAGTGGTAAGATTTTGGTATTATTACAGGCATACAGGTGTGTATATATATATATATATACAGTGAAATCCCCTCATTAGCGGTCACTCGCTGGACAGATAAATTTGGCCGTAAAAGAGGGGTGTCCGTACAAGAGGGAGTCATTTCTGTAGTGTCTGAAATATTACATTTCAATCATTCAAATATTTCCTTTCGAAACTTATACACTTTTGAGCACATAAGACAAGTTTAAGATAAAGAACGTAAGCATTTGTTGAATATAATAAGTAAATTTACAACAATGTTAAATATTAAAATTTATTTACCTAAGAAAAACATTAATCAATAGCTGTTTGGTGGGTTTTATTCACCAGTCCTTCTCTTTCGAAATGTATTTTTAATTGGGAGATTAAATCTGCGGCTTTTCCGTCATTACGCTCACAGGACGTGTGCTAGAGTAAACGATAATAATAAATTTGAACTGCGGTAGTTTTGTGTTGAAATTTGTTACTTGTTTCATGTAGTGTATCACTATATATTTATTTATTATCAAAGTCTTTGTTAAGTATTAGTCATCTGAATAGGTGAATCCGAGTCAATTACCACTCTCTGTTAATGGGAAATTCTCCCATTAAAAGAGTTTTAAAGAGTTCCCATTAACAAAGACCGTAGCCAGGATTTAATTTCGGGGGGGTTCAAAAATTTTTACAGCATGTATCGATACAATCACAGCATGCAAGGCCGTAGCCAAGTCCCATTAAAAATTTAGTTTTGGTGGGGGGGGACCGGCTCATAAGATCCCATCTCTGGATACAGTCATGCCATTAACAGATCTTTTAATGGGAAAATTCTCCTTAGCTCTTATCCTGTTTATCCTTAGTTTCTTGTTGTGAGAAATGCCGGGAAGGTTGAAGTTCAATTTTGTTTGTCTTTTGTCCATACAGGAGTTCTGTTCTAATGAAATGAATCATAAGAACAGTGTCCGCTTACATATTTGAGGGTGACCGCTAAGCAGGTATTTGAAATATATTATTGTAAATCAGGCTCTGCCGGGGAATGTTTACCTGAGCGTAAAAGCGGGGTGATCGTATCTGAGGGGATTGAAAGGGGTTTCACTGTATAATTATATTTCTTAAATATATATATATGTAAAATAATTCATCATTCTAACAGTGGCGGTTCTAGGTTAGAGTTGGGGGCCATGGCCCTCCCAAATATAACAGGATTTTATTACGTGACTGTTAGTAAATGGAAAACCAAAATAACTCCTGATAACATCGGTGCGGGAGACGCAGCTTAATCGAGAACCACTACCGCACCCTGATCGAAAAGAAGAAAGCAAACATTAAGGGGGACGTGCGAAAATTTCGGTAAATCATTTCGATTACGTCCGATTCTTCTCCCGTCTTTTTGAACTAAAAAAAGGCGTTGGGCTTACTGGCGAGTTAGTGAAATATTGGCGTCTATCTGGATGGATGGAAGGAAGGAAGGACGAATGAACGAATGGATGAATGAATCAGGGTAACCTCATTTGAACGCAGTTTTATTAGTATATAATCCCCAGAAAACCGCAAACCCCGCCTGTAAATTCCAGAGCAATATTTGGTTCTCAATTTAAACGTGAATTTCGAAGTCATACCCTTTTGGTTCTCAATATACAAACTCCCTATCATATTGTCTATGTGCACGGGCGCCGCCCGTGCAAATGGGCAGGAATTTGTGCCCCCTAAATTTTTTTTTTTTGTCTAGGATCGCTACTGTACTTTAACCTACCGAATCAAGCATTGGTTCTTACTTGTAAATACAGTAGGATTTGTATTTAAGGAGGAGCTTCGGACCAACGAAAATGCTTACTATATCCGGTCGCTCGTTACATCCGGTTTGGAATTTAAAATTCCATTGGTGGATAAAACTTGTACACAAAATATTTTTCCATTACCTAAAAAATACAGGTGCTAATCTAAACCATATAAAAGTAGTGTGTCAAAAATTTAATTGTATTTGAATAATATTTAGCTTTGAATTTTATTAAATTTAATGAACAACGTTTAATATTACCACTTAAATTTCAATGTAATAAGCTAAATTAAAAAAATATGATACACTCTTTTGTAAAAAAAAAATCCGATCATCTCGAAATTTCGCATGCAAATTCCTTTAAACCAAGTATGCAAATGATTAAATTTTCAAAGCCAATGAGTGTTAACTTCGATCATAGCGCGCATTTCTATTTTGCAACGAGCATCGTATAAAAGAGGTAAAAATTGCAGACGGTTTATTTTTTTTCGTTATCGGCGTTGCAGTTCCCTGGAGACGCAACCAGTAATGACGTTGGGACGTTGTCGAAGACCTTATAGCCAATTGAACGACTTCAAACGCGGTCGCATGGTCGAGATGGGTGAAGCTGGCTGGTCCTACAGAGCAATATGTCGCCACCTGCACCGTACGGACACTATTGTGCAAATGTGTTGGCAGCAATGGTTGCCGCAAGGAACTCATCGGCGTAATAAAAGCTCTGGAAGGCCAAGGTGCACGAATGCTAGGAAAGACCGGTTGGTTATGCGACAGGTCCGAGATGACTCAGCGGCATAATTGTCCGCTATCCAACGTGCTACAATCTCTTCCATATCTCCTGTGGCACCTTCCACCATCTCACTAGGCTTGTCTGAGGTGGGGTTAAGCTCACAGCCGCCTTTAAGATGTCTGCCTTTATTCACACCAGCTACAGAGCCGTCAAGAGTAGTGTTGTAGCCGATCATCATGGCTGCCAGCAGATTGGCATCGCATAGTGTTCAGAAATGAATCCCGCTTCAGTCTTGGAGCAGATGATCATCAGATCCATGTGTGTAGGCGCCAGGGCCAGCGGTCCCAACCACCCTTTGTTTTACAGAGGCACACAGCCATTACCCCTAGCGTAATGGTGTGGGGTGCTATCTCGTACGACAGCAGGACGCTCCTAGTCATCCTACGTCCAACTTTAACAACTCAACGATATGTTGATGACATCCTGCGGCCGTTTGCGTTACCCTTACGAAAGCCTAGGGCCATTTTCCAACAGGATAATGCTAGGCCGCCGGATTTGGGCACCGCAAAATGTCGCAGAGCTGGTGCAACAAGTAAGGACTGCCCGGAAGAATATGTCGCAACATGACATTTTAAAACTTTTATCACCTTACCTAGATGTATAGAAGAAGCATGCATCGCTGGTGGGGTACCAAATATTAATTTGAACATTCAATGTGCAATTCTTAGCCACTGATGGATCCTACGTATGCCCGTATTCAGACGGAGACACCTTAGGGACCGGTCCCCCCAAAACTAAATTTTTAATAGGACTTGGCTACTGCCTTGCATGCTGTGATTACGTGCTGTAAAAATTTTTGACCCCTCCCCCGAAATTAAATCCTGTATACGGCCTTGGTCCTACGCCTTGAATATTTTATCATTTCCTTACCTGCGTATGTGCTGGATATATATTTAATTTTAATAAAAACATATACAGTGAAATTTGTCTAAATTAGAAACTCACGGGACCGGAAAAAAATTCCGCAATATGCAGGTTGCATGTCAAATAAATACACACATAGTTAAAATTCATTGATAAAAGATAACTGAATATGTTATTTTTTTCCTTGTCTCATTTTTCTAACCTTAATTTAATTTCTTCTTGATAAAAATATTTATTTTATCACTGCATTTTATTTTATTAATTTTAATTTTTACTTCATTTTGTGTTTTTAATTAGAAGCAATATAGTACAAACTTCCATGCTAACTATACATGTCTGTTCCATATAAAAACGAGGCAATAAAATTATTACATAAGTTTAAATCGTAACGATAAAGTACACACTCCCCTCCTTCCCATTTTTAATATTTCATTTTATATCAAGGTTAAAAAGAAATGTACTTATGTATCAACAATTCGCAATTTTTAATATTCACTCACGATATGAAATTATTTGATACATTAACTGTATTACACAAAACATCTTTTATAATGGTTTGTTTACAACTCTGCTTTAAAATACACGTTTAAATCTCACCTATTGAATCATTCGTCATGTTCATTATTTTTGAATTGTTTATTTGAAGATTAAAGTTTTGTACGTGCTCTAAGTATACTAAATGGCATCTTTATACAACTCTTGCATGGATTTTCAGTTTTCACAGCATCATTATCATAAAATAACCTTTCGTTAATTGTACCCTAACGTGTTTTCCAGATGCCAAGAAATAGACTCATTCATGAACATTTTGTCACCCCAGTGGCTGTTCCTTGCTGGGGAAAAGGAATGTTTCATTCTTCCCAGTTCCACTCTTTATTAGCTTCAAGGAAATTCTTTTATTCGAATTTGCGATCATTAGGAACGAACTAACTCAGCAGCTAATTATCTTTGTGGGGTCTTTCCTTGTACAAGAGGGAACTAAGAGTGGTTCTCCAAATGTAGACTTCACAGTATGGATGACCATTTGCACTCGCCCTTACTGTAAGTGAATCCATGAATTGATAGTGGATGTGAGTGACATTTCTTTCTTATTAACAATGAACGCTTTTATTTAAGAAGGGAGCAAAGGCGGATCCAGAAATCTTTAAAGGGTGGGGGGGAGATTTGCTTCCGATTCCCATTTTTAGCCAAGTGTCCAGTACTTTTTCTTTCATTTTCCATGATATAATCCCGGCTTACGCCCCCCCCCCACCAGGATCTGCTAATGGAAGGGGTGGTGTGCAAAATGGTGATCGTATAAGGGCATTCTGTGTATGCAAATTTTCTTTCATTCGTCCTCCCCACTTTGCTATTTCCATTGTATTCAAACCCTGTTTTTTCTGTGGAGAAAATTTCATTCATGCTAGAAATTTTCCGTTTTATGCAGATTTTCTCTTTAACGGGACTAAATACTGCTTTCCGTTTCCGCGTTAGAGAGTTTCCGTAGCTAATATTAACTACCACTGACTTTTGAAGGGACCGCAAAAAAATTCCGTGTTGAGCAAGTTTCCGCTTTGTAAATGTTCGGGTTTAGACAGGTTTCACTGTAATTTCTTCATGTTTTTTTTTTTCTTTGTTTTTTGCGAAAGAGTGCATAAAGGGACACACACATTAATAATTATTCACAAAATTAATTTTTTTAGAGGCGCTCAAAACGTAGTCTATAGCTCTTTGTTTCGTTTCGCAGTATCTCTGTTCATTATTATTATTATTATTTTTTGTAAAATATTTGGTGTATTAAATAAATCGTTATCCAATACTTTGCCTCAAACAAGCGTTTATTGTGAATTCCTCATTATGTATTCTGAAAGGGATAAAAGCTCTCGAAAGTTCTCCGGTTTCAAGCTCTGGAAACTTTATTTCGTCAGGTTTACTTCAGTTTAAAAGGGCATTCTCGATCACTGTTTTTTTTTCTTTTTCAAATATTGATCTTTTTTTAATTTTTGCATTTTGTTTAGAACATTTCGCCATTTTTTTATTCGTTAAATCCGCGGTCTGAGGAAGTCTTGTTTAGTTAGCGATTATAACTTTTTTGGAAAAAGTAAAAAATATAATTGCGTATTTTCTGAGAAGGGAGTGAGGTTTTTTTTTTGTCGCGTAATATGAATTACTTGTGTGTGTGTGTGTGTGTTAGTTTCTCTTTTGCTGACGCCACGAGTCCTCCATTTTGTGAATGTTCCCGTTGTGATAACGTTTTTAATTGCAATCTTCGAAAGAAAAATGGCAGAGCACACACACAATAAGCTTATTGAAAAGGAATAGGAGGGTTTAGGGTAACTTTTTTTGTAACCTTTGAGTCTCTTGTTATCATATGGTTTTAATTAATTTGAGTTGATCTTTGATCAATAAGCATTTGAAGGTTGCTGAACTTACTCTAGTTTCTAGAATCGTTAACGATTATAAAGAATAAACGCCAAAAGAAAATTAACTTATAGAATTACGTGCCAAATTACACTCTTATTACTTTTGAGAAAACTTTACTAATTACTTTAGAGCGCTGGCATCAATAGCGCACACCCTAAGGATCAAAGAAAAAAAAAACATAGAGAGATATCTATATTCTTTGCTAAGGATGTCGCACATGTTGCTAATTTTAAAATCAGGCTTAGATTTGAATTTTGGAAAGCATTGTTATTTCTAATTATTTTATGATTCGCAAATCACATTAAATTATTGGTCCCGTCTCGAATAAAAGTGCTTACTTTTCTTTGGATAAAATGTTAAAAAGAAATATGTCCTACAAAAGCTCATAGGGCTTTGCTTCACTTCAAAAAAGTAAATATAAATGACGAAAAAACATCTCTTTAAAGTTTAAAAATCTCCTATTTTCGTTTTGTCTCGGAACTGTAAACCTTTTCTAGCATATGAAAAATTAAGAATTATAAAAGCAAGTAAATAACAACGGCATATATAAATGATGCTTCTGTTTTTTTCTATGATTGTCTCAGGATGACCCTTGTTGTTCTTACTCCATAAAAATTCAGCCAACCAACCAACCTCTATATATTACTTGCATATTATTATATTAAACTGTTGGACACAAAATTTACTTAAGAGTTAAACAGCTCACAAAGTGATTAATATTTGAATAATTTTAAGAGCGTTTAATGGTTAAAGAGCTAAGAGAGTACTAGATACAAGAGCTATATAAATCACAGGAGTTTGTGCATGATTGTTATACAAGTAACATAGTATTGATGTTGATTGTTTGCACTAAAATTGTTGTCTTAACATTTGTTCATGTTTTTTATTCGCATATAGAGCTGGAGATCGCTCATCTAACATAGTATTGATGTTAGTTATTAAGCTAAAATCGTTATGTATTAATGTTTTTTCGTGTTTTCACATTGATCTTCATTTGCATATGGAGCTGGAATCACTTGTGTATGGCTTAGGATACACCTCACGTGAAACATTGCCATTTTTTCTAGTTCGTGTACATTCATTGATACTCTATATAATACTTAAACTTATATACAGTATACCTTACCTTATATCAGTATACCTTATATCAGTATTACCTTATATCAGTATACTCTACATACCGTTTTACCTTGTATGGCTCGAAATGACCCTGGTTATCCTTGCGCCATAATACTACTACCAACTAACCAACCAACTTCTTCGTATTATTGTATATAACTACTGGACACGAAATGTGCTTAATAATTAAACAACCCACAGGGTACTAAATGCTGAAGTTATCTATCCCACACCACTATTGTTCATGATTGTTATACAAGTTATATAATATTAAATATAGCCATATACAGCTTCGGATACACTGATCTTCTCTAATTTAATTCAGTTTGCTTGCGGCCTTTTTAAAGTCAAACTCTAATAATTAAAGTTGTTCTTCAGAGCATAAAAATCAGCAAATTAATTTTTCTAAGCATGGTATATAGTTGGAATTTTTGCTATGTATTTTAATCATGAATTTTGAATATTTTATTAAAGAAGTACTGCAGCAGTTAATGGCAATGTAAAATAGTTTTTTTCATACTATCTCTTTAATTAATATTCACAAACACTCGTATCTCCTGTTAACTTTAATATAGATCTAGCGATAAAGAAATAGTGTAAGAAGGTCAGAGGTAGAATTGCACTGTAATTACTGCCATACATTTATATGTATATTTGTATGGACAATTACTCATACGATGCCATTTGCTTGATTTTAATTTTTATCTTTATTTTATTTTTTTTATTATTAATTCCATCTTTTTTTTTTTGTCGTTGCTTTCTTTCGTTCTTTTTTCCTCCTTTTCCACAACAATGAGTTCCAACTTCAGTCAGTGAGACCATCATTGCCAGCCCACGAGTTTAACCATTTCTTCTACACATTAACGCTTGCAGCCTAACTAATAAGATTCCCCTACTATACGATCTTTTAAACACGATCATGTCTCGTGTACACTATATCTGTATAACCGAAACTTGGTTCTGTCCAAACTACTCCACTAACTTAAATAACTACAGTTTGTCCTTTGAAAGTCGTGGCAATACTCGAGGAGGTGGAGTGGCTATTCAAGTGCATCGGAGCTTGTTATACGTCACCATCCCTCAATGGTGCGGTATCTACCCTGAAATTGAAATTATTACCATAGAGTCTAATGGAGTTTTCATTGCCTCTATCTACAGACCCCCAAACACAAATATTGAAGACTTTTTGAGCTTTATGCAAAAACTATTCTATTATATCAACTCAATTCAATCTGAAGTCATAATAATGGGGGATCTCAATATTGGCATTAATTTAAATCATAACAAATATACAAAAAAATTTTTAGACATAGTCTACGCAAATGGATTTGAAATCACGATTAAATCACCTACCAGAATAACTGTTAACTCTTAATCATTAAATAATTTCCGTGTAACTAATATCCATTTTAAAAATTCTGGAGTACTAATCTATTACATCAGTGATCACCTTTCTATTTTTTTAACTTTTAATATTCCAGATCTTCATCTGAAAAAATTAACGCAGAAATATCTCATTAGGGATTTTTCGGAGAGCAACTTACTGCTTTTTAAATGTCATCTTTCTAACGTAGACTGGTCACCTGTCCTAAATCTGACTAATGCCAACGAAACCTATATCCATTTTTTTCAGGTTTTTAATTCCCTTTAACTGTTTTTATTTTAAAATGATTGCTGAGAATAGGAAGGTCAGAAAACCGTGGATGACGAGTTCTCTTTTGCGTGAGATTAAGATGAAAAATAAATTATTTTTTTATCTTTTTAAAAAATAGATCACAGAATGATCTTTCTACCTTCCGTGTTTTTAGAAACAAATTAAACAAAAAAACTAAAATTTGCCAAGCGATCCTACTTAAATAAATTTTTTACTAATTCCACTCCTAAAAAAACTTGGGTAAATTAAATGAATTGCTTGGGAGGGAAAAAAATTCAAAATAACTCAATCGGAGATCTTGTCACAATGACAATTAAATTTTCACAACATATACACAAAAGCTTATCTCATTGATTTTCCCTATAGCCTAATCAGTAATCAATCAAATCCATTGCATTTCAAAACTGACTGCCATAATTACTCTATTAACAACGCTATGTTTTTGCCAGCCGTTACCGATCTTGAAACAAATAGGATTCTAGGCGAAATTGATTCCTGTGGAGGCCCTGGACATAATTCGACCGGCTGCTGTAAAATTCATCGTTGAAGTTATTACATTACCGCTTTCTCATGTTTACAACTTAATCATTATAAATGGAATCATTCCTCACGACTTTAAAATATCAGCTATCACACCAGTATTTAAAAAAATTTAAGATCGGATATTTCGAACTACAGACCTATTTCAGTTTTAACAATGTTTGCTAAGGTTTTTGAGAAACTACTTTACAGAAGATTATATAGTTTTTTTTGAAAGCAGCAGCATTATACACGATAATCAATTTGATTCTGTCAAGGGTAAGTATACTGAACATGCTTTGCTAGCCGCTACTGATTTTATTGATTCATCCTTAGATTTAAAAAAGTCAGCAATTTGTGTTTTCTTTGACTTACCTAGGGTCTTCGACACGACAAATCATGAAAGGTTACTTTTCAAGCTGGAATTGGCCGGCGTTCGTGGTATCTGCAATACCTTATTCAGAAATTA
>QLNU02005276.1:9596-22111 GCA_006491805.2 Dysdera silvatica | reverse complement strand
CCAGTCAGCCCGCCCCTGTTTACAATATTGATATCTGTTAAGGCCGGAGTACACTAGGAAACAAATATGAGCGTTTTGGTCAAAAACATCCAACCAGCATATCGAATAAAATAATTATAATAATAAAAAATGCAGCATCAGGCCATTTAGATTAACCTAGATTTTAGTTAAGCGAAGTTCGAATAATCGGGGATTTTCCGTACACGGTTTTACGAACTATTGCGTTGGTCCCGATAAGTATCCCAAGAACTAGTGTCCATTCCTATTTGCGAACTTTCGATTTTACGAACGTTTTTTAGCCCTGCGGTGGCGCAGTGTGGTAACGTGTTCGCCTAGTGCGCCGTTAATCCGGGTTCGACTCCCAACAGTGCAAAGAACGCTTACTCCGATATCTCATAAAGATCGCACTGCCCATTGTAGTCCAGGGGTTTGGTTCCCTAGGCCTTAAGAGGTTCAGATTCCTCGGAAAACAGTAGGTCCCGGCCCAGCATGACCACTAAAGTCCTTAAATATAAAAAAAATGTGCAGAATGTTATATGCAATGGTCACCCAGAAAAGTTTTCGACCTATATTGTCTATAATTAAATTTCATTTTCATCGTTATGTTATTTTGCTCATGTGAACAATAACATCTACCATATTAAAATTTACATTTCTTCGTTTAATTTAACATTACACAATTGCGCCTGTCAGTATGTAAATATAGATATGGTCGGTTCTTGGAAAATTGGCAGGTAGCCGTCTGTGACGTCATCTCCCTTGAATTCTAACGGTGCTACCCGCCAATTTTCCGCGAACGGACTACATGCTCTTTTCTGGGTCCCATAAAAACAAAATACAATACATCTGCTTCATAGCGATCCACCCTATGGCAACTCATTGATTGAAAAGACCCCAGCAATTCTCCTAGAAAGGTGTAGTTCAGAAGTGCTATTCGTCTATAAATCCCATGCAGCGGGGGTACCATCAAGGCCGTTATAACACGAGTCCAATATATCATAGGCGTAGGCAGAAAGTCCGTAAGGGGGGTTCATAGGCTCAATGGGGAATTACAGAGCTACAACTCACATATTTCTATGTTAAATATACAAAATTTCATTGCAGCGGGGAGGATTACAACCCCCATCAACACCTCCCTGTGTACGCCAGTGTACTGTACATTCATATTCAAGAGAATTATTCATTCATTACTAGCATGTAGTGAGATATGCATCGCAGTTAAATAAAGAATTATATTTCTAAATAACTTACGTCTTCCACGTCCGAATTCCGAGTGCTGAGTTGCCTTAATAGCTTTCGGAAATCCCAAGGATCGACATGTGATGTTTGCTTCACGTTCGTCCCACTCGTCATCGCAGACCGTCCCCCAAAGTCCAACATGGTAAATCTCGACATTCCCTTCAGCCGAATTGTGTCCTCCAACAAGGCGAATTGTACCTTCTTTAACATTCCTGGCATGTCGGTTGCGCACTGTTCTTCGCCTACCAGCTGCTGCCCAACTCGTATATGAGAAAGTTAATACCAAGAGTAGAAAACTGTAAGTGCCCATGCTCCAAATTCCTAAACTCATCTTCGGTAAATGCACTTGACCTTATAATTAGCTATCATTTGCATACCCTTTCATTTATAATACTGACACATGTCTTCTGCGCACTGGATTTTGATTTATGTTCGACACAGTGTCCGTCATAGCAATTACGGATGATGTAAAAATAACGGATGATATATCAAGAAAGCATAATTCTTGAAAAAATGCTGCTGCACGTCAACATTATTTCCGCCCTTCAAAAAATATTATTAGACGTAAAATATGCAAAGAAAATCGTTGTAATTAGAACGTTGGGCTCGAGGTCAAAGGATGTCATGACGCAATCATGAGGAAATAAGATCATTGCCATTAAATAATGTTATTTGGGAGAATGATTGAGCAAGAGTGTCTTCTCTGAAATTTTCTCTTCCGGGGATGTTGAAAGTTCGAATCTATGGTTACCACAAGTTGTCTTTGAAATGCCGCCAAATTTTTTCTCAAGTCAATCTGTTACGCATTTTACCAAGACATATGTCGCCAAAAGTTTACACAAATTGAAAAAAAAAAACCCTAGAACAGTGTTAAGTTCGTCCTTTTTTTTTTTTTACCAGCCAACTTTTTTCAAAAGACTAACAAAGCGGATTAAATACTCGATTGGAATGCAAGAAGGCGACAAAAGTTTTAATGTTGCACTTACTTTAATTCATCAGTCCTTAATTGGTTGTCGTTAGTTTTCAAGTTGTTTTTTCAATCTAAAACTATAAAAATGCAAACTTATTTGAATGTTTATTTTATTTACTTTCTTTTAATTTTTACAAAACAACTATTTACGATATGAATATGATAACAAGCGCCTTTCCAGTACAAACGTGAACTTCAAAACAACGGTTTCTACGCTATCCCGAAAATAATATTGTTTAAGATCGTAAACAACATCATTTCTTTCCATCTTTTTGGTAATATCGGTATGTAAAGCATTCCTCAAATTAATATAAATACTATTTTATATATATGTTTATATGGGCAGTTTACATACCATGCATAATGCGTAGGATAAAAAATAATTAAAACAATGAGAAATGAAAGGAACGTTTGCTTCTGTGTTTAATTTGAGATCCCAATCGATCATTTCTGCTTCATCTTCGAAAATACTTATTATCAGTATTCAGTAACAAACGTTCGATTAATACTTGTATTTTAGTTAAACATTCTTCTAAATCTTTATTACTTCTGGTGATAATGACTTTTAATAAATAGTATTCCTTACTACATGTTAATACTATTGACTTTTAGTAATTTCTACCAAAAATCATATTAAACCTAGCTCGAACTCTTACTTTTAACTCTTCATCACTCTCTGACATTTTAAATGACCATGCTGACCATACGCATACGCATGTTTTTAAATTTTTAAAAAGTACTGGTTTTTACTACAGTCTTTGATTTTACCATGTTTGGCGCAGTATAGCCCAGATGCTCTTGCGCCATAAAAAAGCCAAACAAACAAACAAACAAATCATATTAAACCAGAAATAATACTTGCGCCTTATTTGTTTTTATTATCCTGCTGATATGTAGTATAGGGTGCTTATTTATGACCTAAAAAACCAGTATAGATTATTTCTCTAAAGCATTTGAATATAAATAGTGAAAAAAAAAAAATCGAGAGAAAATCTATAGACTACTTATTGTAATTAATACAAAAAAGATTGATGTCGAGGAAATTTTATTTTCACGATTCATGTGCTTAACTGCTTGTGTGTGTCTAGATTTAGTTTATGTTTATTATCACCGTAGAGTTTTCAAAATTATTGGGGTTGGGGCAAACACATATTATATACATTTATGCAGTATAATATATGTAAAATAACAATTTATTTCAAATCATTGGAGTTAGGGGCTCGTGCCTCACGGATCCATATAACGCTATGCCTATTATGTTTGTGCAAACGGTAGATTTTCTTCCATAGCTGATAAATATTAGAAAAGTTCTTACCATATACATCAGATGTATTAAAATTTTATGCGCTTAAATATCTCTTTCTATCCGTTTATTTCTTTTACAATTATATCAAAAATATATCTCATATATATCATCTCAATCATATTATTAAATCGCTGTAAAATCAAGATATAAAAATTAATAATTGTGCCAACCATGTCAAATATTATTTCCTCCTTCTCCTTTTTTTCTTTTTCTTTTTTTTTTAGCAAAGCGGATGCTACATACACTTTCTTCTAATACTGCGTATTCTTCGCTAATGAGTATTACATCAGTAAAATAAACGCACTTTTGACGACTCTGTGATACATGTAGCCCACAACCAATGAGTCATTATGAACTTTATACTTAATGACATTAGTAAACTCACATGATCGCTCTTATTGCCTCATGGTCACTGACGTACACGGGGGGGGGAGTGGATGAGGTCATAACCCTCCAAGTGTGATGCAATTTTGTACATATATATGTGTGTGTGTGTGTGTGTGTGTGTGTGTGTGTGTGTGTGAATATATGGAGTCATCAGCACCGTAGCTAGATGATCTTGTGCCTCTGGCAGAACCATCCAGATTACGCCCTCCCAAGCCACGGAAATATTGTCCCCGGGGAATTATTTCAGCCGTTTTTATGCCCTTCTTCGCCTGAGCCCTTGGCGTGGGCCTTCGACACCACCCCTAGCTACGGCTCTGGGAGTCATCAACGTAGAATTTTTAAAATCACTGAAGGGAGGGGGAGAAAGTACCTATCATGTACATTTATACATTACAATAAATGTAAAATTGTTATTTATTTCACATCACTTGGAGGTGGGGGGAGGCTCAAACCGGGCCCATAACTCTATGCCCATGTATGGAGTTGTAACTCTGTAATCTTCTCCATCCTTATATGAACTTTCGATATAGTAACCTCTCGACTTACGTAAATTCTCAGTTACGTAATAAATCTCGAAAATTACAACTATTAGCACGAAAGTACTACTAGTTACAGCAAATATGACAAATAGTAACAGAAAGTGATGCAATAACAGGCAGTGAGCTTTGGACATGCGCCCAAAAGCTGTTACACTTAAACTAAACCCTACTAATTAGAAACAAGGACCCGTAAACAATCCCTCCTTTCCCCAACCCGTACTTCTTACATTCAATCAATATTCCTAGTTGCCGAGTCTAGTATGTAATATTACGTCGTTGGCAGTAGTATTTCATGCCCCCACATGGTTAATTGTTTATCCCCGTTAGTGTATGTTGTTTATTGTAAAATTCAAGTTACGTAAAGGTTTAAGGAACACATTACTTATATAACGGGGGGAGGGGGATGACTGTACGTTAATGCTCAGCACGTATCAATCATTTATAATATTCGTTTTTCTAGGTGGGGGCTAGATTTTTTTTTCTAGAGAGGGCTAAACCTACCCTAACCCCTCCCTAGCTATGTCACTGCTCATAGCACCGTTTCAGGTTGTCGATTTTTATCCTAGTCTAATTATGTAAATTTAAACTATTAAGAATGTTTACAACATATTTTTTGACGATATACATGTGTAAACACATGTATATCGTCAATATGTTTACTATGTGAACAACCCAAACGTTCACGCTCACTAGGATCTTTCCTGGGCTGTAGGCCGCCCAGGTGAAAAAACAGAATTGCCGCCCTTATTAATTTAATATTGTTTAATTAAAAATTTGATATACAGTGTCTCTTTTTTGTATCTATATGTACGTAGTTTTAAACAGTTATAACGCAAAAGCAATATTTTTTAATTTAAATTTTCATAAAATGAAACGAAGTTCCTTGATATTACTTTTAATCAAAAGCTCTCAAAGACAATATAATAAATTGTCTGTGACTGTCCCTGAATTTAGATGCCCGGTTGCGGGGGCACTTTTTGCACCCAAGTCAGAAACGGCATTGACGCTAACGATAACTTTTTTTACAACGTTATTTGATCTTTATTTAACAGATTTGTACATAACAACAACCTTTATCAAATGCAATGAACCTTACCGTGGCGAAAAGGAAATGCAGTACTCCATCGCACCAAAATCTCGGGTTTAACTCCTGACAAGGGCCGCAGAATACTTGACGTTTTTGTATTCCTCGTAGTTCAGGGTTTAGTTCTCTAAGCTAGTGTTTCTCAACCTTTATGAAGCTAGCCGGTTAATTCTTTTTTAAGACGAGGGCTCCATCTCGACAAATTTGCTCGTAAATACCTTCCATTTTTTCTAAGTTCATACATTAGATTATAAGTATGAATAATTAATTATGACATAATCATAACCAATATCAGTACACTCCTCCTATTAATACACACTTTTCTGGTACACTGCCTTGCTGACTGAGCACTGCCATTTGCAACACAGATGTCACTTCTTTCAGTTTTAAGAACAGAGGATGCATCGCATATTATTGTAATCGGCTTGCAAGCATATTTACGACAAGTCATAATGAGCGGTGTACCCTTTCTTGAATGCTAAAATATTTTGAAGTCTTAAAACTCTCGATCATTTATAAGTACACATGATACACTCATATACAAGGCTAGATTCCCCACAGGGCACATAGGGCTGGTTCCCACAGAAACAAAGGCCCACCACGGCAACCAGCACGCTAAAACAATAATTGTGTTTTTATAAAATTTCGTTCCCGATTTAGATTTTTACTTTCGCAGTCTGAAAGCATTAAAACGCAATTATAGACTACTTACGTTATAAAAATTTATGAAAGAGAGAGAGAGAGAGAGAGAGAGAGCAATAATGCGTGAAGCCAAAACTTTTATCTTCAGCCATTTGTGCAAAGTTCGTGCTTTCGTTGTTATCTATTGAATCTGAGCTTACTGCAAAAATAAAAGCTAATTCAGCAATTGTCAAAAAGTTTGCTGCAACCTTAGTCTGCGAAGTACCAGCTTACAAGTAAACTGTTCATCTATTTACTATATAATATATCGGAATTAATAAACTTTTAAAATGGTCAATACATTGTTGAGTCTGGTGAAGTGGACTTTGTTCATGCAATAAGGGGGAAAAGACAGTGGCTAATCTTTTCCCGTGTGCCCTGGGACCCACCAGGATCTTAAACAAACCCTGCTCACATATTTAAAAATACGCTGCTTAGTCATTGGCAGTTACTGCAAAGATGTTATTTAGACGTTCTGATTCCGAACGTCCTGACGCATTCGTGACTATTATTCTCCTCAAAATATTTCGCCCATTAAATATTTATTCATGAAAAATGTTTAAAAAAATAAAATGAAAAATTCCAGAAGAAACTTTCGCGCTCCGGAATAGTTGATACCAGGGCCCGGCGGTTGAGAGACACTATTCTAAGCGACAGAGGTTCGGAAAACTGTAGTTGCTGACGCAGCATGACCTTTGTTCTCCTTGAGCTATAAATTGCCAACGTCACAAACACAACTGGCAAAATTTAGAATACGTTCTATTTTACTACATAAATTACACAGACCTGCGAAATAATACTTTTTAATTTTTTTTCTGCACCGTTTTAGGTTTTTCTAATGTTTTTCGGTAAGCTGAGTTCAGAAATATCAAACTTTTCCTTCCATCACGTAAAGTTTTTCCATAAAGTGAGGATGAAGGTCCAGAAAAATCACAGAAGATCTAGCAGCGTTAAAAAACTTTATTTACGAAGAAACTTAAAAATAAGACTTATTTTACATTTTATTACTTTGTTATATTTGTCATAACCACCACAAAGTTAAAAATCATTATAATGTCTCTTTTCCTTCCCCTCGAAGCTCTGTTTAGAACCCTTTCTCCTGTGCGCTGCTTGCGCCTCCTCCCTAGTTAGCATCCAGCAGTAATCTGCTATTATGTTGACGTTCCACCGGCTCTGATACCTCCATTCCATTTCCTTTATGTCCTGGTGGAATCTCGCTCCTTGCTTTCCCTTACGGAGCCTAGATTTTCTGGAAAATAGCTTAGATGGCAGTTAAAAAGTAGATCTTCTAGCTCATTGAGCAGCCTAAGGCTTTGAAGTTATCCAGAATGTTTCCTACGACGTTCTTGAAGTCAGGGTCTTTCTGCTTGCCAAGAAACTTCTTTACAACTTCTTTAAAGGATTTTCAAGCTGACCTCTCAATGTTTTCCATTTTGGTTTTAAAGATTTTGCCTGTTATGAGTTTTTGAATGTCAGGAAGGACCAAAACCCTTCCTTTCAGCTTCGCTTTTGACAGTCCTGGAAACTTACTTGCCAGGTACCTGAAATTATCACCATCTTTTGACAGGGCTTTCACAAATTGCTTCATGATGCCAAGTTTGACGTGAAGTGGAGGCAGGGATACTTTTTTTTGCTCCATCAAAGATTCGAAGTGCACGTTCTTTTTCCCCCTACCTTTAGCGTCCTAGCCACACCGTCTGACTCTAGTGTTTAACTTTAGCACCAAGGTTCCATTCGCAGAGGAGCAGGGATACTTAGTCTAGCCACCCTATTTGCCAAGGATTATAGAGAACACTTTCAGATCTCCACAGATGATCCATTCGTGTTCCTTGTAGTTAAGCTTGGTCATCAAGGCCAAATTCTGTTACCTCTTTTTCATATGAACTGAAAGACCAACCGGTATGGAGGCATATCTGTTGCAGTGGTAAAGAAGGATAGCTTTCAAACTTCTTTGTGATGAGTCAATGAAGAGTCTCCAATCTTTTGCCTTAAGTTTCGCTTTGTTTTTCTATCCATTATAGAGTGAAATGCTCCAAATTACTTGGAGTTCATGACGTTGAATTATTCTTTTAAACGTTCTTTGATTTATAATGTCATTTATGCGTTTGACTTTTTGATAACATTTTTCTACTTTTTACGTTTCAATTTATTATTGGTGAGATAAAATACCTCTTTGCTAAGCAAAAATATTACTTTGTAAATTTTTATAATAGCGCATTTAGTAGGTAGACAACCAGAAAGAAATTCTCGATTTGTGTCAAAACTGTATATGATAGAACATTTTAAGTATTTTCCTGAATTCAGCAGTTTTTTCCTGAAACAAATGTTATGTGTATGTGTGTGTGTGTGTGGCTGGAGTTGCATTCACGTGTGTGTATATATTCTTACTAATTGTTAAAGCTCGACAAATCAGGTCTCTCGGTCCCTATTAGCGACTAAATTTTTGCAGCTAACGAGTAAGAATTCATATTTTGCTATTGAGGCGGGAGAGTACGATTCGTTGGGACCTGTCGAACCCTTCTAATTGCAATTTAGTTCCATGTAGTAATTGTAATCTAATTCTAGTTAGTAATTGTGATCTAGTTCTGTCTTATATGTGTAGCTTAATTCTATCAATTATTATTACAAGTTATTTTTTATTCGTATTCCTGTAACACGAAATTGCAGATTATGTATGTAATTCTTTTTCTAAAAAAGAACTATTATAGTAAACAGTAGCGGCTCGCGAGTTGGAAATGTATAAGAGTGTTAAAAATGAATAGTATTTTAAATTAGATTACATTTTAACGTACACAAAAAATTGTAAAAAAAATGTATATAGCTACTGATTAAATATTCTAGTTTAACTCTTCCACTTTAACTATGTACAGTTTAACTATTCCAATTTAGCGACGTACAATTTAACTGTTCCAATTTAAAAATACTCAGTTTAACTGTTCCAACTCAACAATGTACTGTTTAACCGCCGTTTATTCTGGAAAAATAACGCAGACATAAATGACCCTTATCTTACTTAAAAACAAGCGGAAAACTATTGGAAATCATAACACGTGCGATACCAAAAAAAAAAATCATTTTAATATAGACCGGCTCTGAATTGTTTGCATCATCACGTATAGATAAACGTTGTCGCCACTGTACACAGTGCGCCATGAATCTAGCTATCGCGCCAAAGCAAAGAACTACAACGAAAATCGATTTTCTCCACAGAAGCTGACAATGGTTATCAATTTTCCCACTAGGGTTGCAGCCGTAAGAATTTACAAATAACGAAGCCCGAAAATAATGCAAATGGGAGGAATAAATAAAATTAAAATTTTTGAAATAAGTTATGGGTTCTGCAGCTCTTGCGGAAGAGCCGCCACTGACAATATAGTAGTTCAGTAAGTATCATCCAACTGCTCATGCGAGCCCATAAATGGATAGATGATAAGGAGAAGGCTAGAGCCCCCTCCCCTCTTATCTTTCTGCAATAGTTGAAATTTTGTAGACTGATTCTGTAAGACATTCTTATCTATATCTTACAAACTTTATATACGAAAAAGAGAGTATCGTTCCCATGTCTTGGTGGCCTAGAAGGTTGCGGCACACCGCCGGTTCATACGGAGGTGTCCCCGGTTCATCTCCGGGCCAGGACGATGTCTTTTTTTCCTTCTATTAAGAAAAACAAAAAACTCTAGTTTGAGCTAAAAAACGTGGGTGTAAAAAATAGTGTCCATAGATTAATTCTTAAGAAAAAAGTAAAATTTTGTAATTTAAAAGTAGTCTGTCCCCGTTGAAAATCCCCATGAACGCCCATGCTCCTCTTCCTTATTGGAGGAACTAAAGGAATGGACATTTAAGTAGACAATTAATCAGCCTAATAAATAGTAATAATTAATTTAATTAATCAATCTCATTGAAGTTCCAGGCATTAGAATGGTCGAAACCAAGCTATTAATAAACAAAGGGCATTTTACATTTTCTCCAATTTCATTTCATATTTATTAAGAGATGTCAATATGCCAAGCATCAATTTGTATCCTGAACAAAACTAATCTCTTGTTATGATAAAAGAGCTTTACAACATTTTAAAACATTTGGTCAATTAAGCATTTGATTTAGGAAAACACTGGCGATATTCAATGAAACGACTGGTTATTTCATTTCATCAAAATTTTGAACACCCTCAGAATAAATTTAAATAGAAATCTTACTATCCCTTTTGCATTTAATAAATGCCATAAATATGTACCTCAAATCATTGTTTAATTACTACATATATATATATATAACGATTTATACTGTGAAAATTAATAATTCCTTTTAGCTTAAATGACAACGGCCAGTTATTTTTAAGTATTATCACTGATAGAGAGAGATTTAAAATTATATTATAAATAATATGTATTGCTCTTGACTTTTTACTTTATACAAAACAACACTAAAAACAACTATGTAAGAACTGTATACAAATTAGCATTACGTATATGAAACTTCCTTTTGAACAAATATTCATATAAAATTTAAACTGAAACACAGTGTGCTATCCTAAACTTAATACTTCCTAATATAATTTTGACGATTCCGTCCAACAGATTATTAAAACATTTCAAAACGAAAATATTGTTTCTAACTGTATTTTTAAAGTAATTATATGTGTGAGGTTTTAATATTCTATGCTTGAAAACAGAGACGCAAACTTTACGGGGTGCAGATTTCTTCCCCTCCCCAGATAATATTTTCTAGAGCCGGGATTTCCCAAAAGTAATGGCTAAAAAATAAAGAAATACAAAATAGTTGAGAGTGAAAGACGTAAAATAAATTAATTCAAATTGTTCATGCTTTTTCCTGTCTTTGGTTGAAACACTTGCCTGCACATGGGGGGAGTCTTCCATTCAGCCCCCACCCTTTAAGATTTCCTTCAAATTGAAGCATCTACTTGGAAAAAAAATTATATGATGTATGAACTTTACCCTGTCGGTTTATACTTCTCATCTTCATTTCTAAAATAGAAGAATCGATTTTAATTCGTCAGATATAAAATATTAGTAGTAAAGAATATATTGTATTTATGTGAGAAAACTTGGCTTGTGGATCGAAAACGTATTCTTGGCACTAAGTCGCCAAGATCTTGAAGCTCGCGATGTGATCTTCTGTGGCTCTGACCGAGAAGTGTCACAGATGATGAAGATGTGTCGGAACGCCGAGTGATCCTTTCTAAAACGGCGTCAATGTCGAGTCGGGTGTGTGGGTGCCATCGTCTGCGAAAAATGACCCTGGAAAAGAGGCAGGCTTCTGACAGTCGCCATATGGCTAGGCTCATAATTTTCAAATCACTTGTTTTCCCCAGTTTCCGGAAATAAAACTGAGCAAAAATAGAACATAAAGCGTGTACGTCTGCCCGAAATTGGTAATCCTCTAGAACAGTGTTGTCCAACCTTTTTGGGCAGCGAGCCACTTAAAAATTGTTCGCTGTTCTCGCGGGCCAGCGATTTCCTAAAAAAAACTCCCTTCAGAGTTTCTTCCGCTTATTTATTTATTGATTTGTGATATGGAAAGGGGACAGCCATGCTGTCCTGGCGGTTTTTCAGAAGAAAAAAATCAAGGATTTTTTTTTTTTAAATTTTTTTTTTATTCCAAACAGTTGTCGGCGGGTCGGATTAACACTGTTGGAGGGCCGGATTGTGACCCGCGGGCCGTATGTGACAACCGTGCTCTAGAATCAACAAATAGAAATTAGAGTAAGAAGTGCATATATATATCGTTGCTCTCAGGAAGATTTCCCGAGGAAGTGGACATCATTCAACACATTCTTCGATATAAAACACAGAGATGGAGAAAGAGCAAAATGAAATAGTTTTCTTCATTAAGGGAAATTTAGTAGAGGAAGATTAAGCTTAATTTTATCTGATAGATTTAGCATTCAATATTATGTTTAGGTTATTAATACAGTCGAACTTACATAAATACACACCGCGTGACTTCACATAAGTGTATAAAATATTAAGCATAAAAAATTCTCTTTTCTTTTTAAAATTATTTAGACCTGCTAAACTGCAAATCTATAACTGCACAAACCGCATAAGTTCACTTATTTTTTAAGTCAAACTTAGTACCACATTTAGATGAAAAGCGGTTTTAGGCTATTCCATTCCAGGTCATACAATCCCACACCCTTACGACTAAAGGAAGATACGGAGAAAAGTGTCTTAAACAAAATTCGCAGTGAAGCCGAAGGTGGTGACGGGTGTTCATAATTACGCAATTCACAATTCCTGCATTAGAGGACACAAGATGCCCGATAATACATTCCTTTGCAAAAAAAAA
>QLNU02005273.1:0-19725 GCA_006491805.2 Dysdera silvatica | reverse complement strand
TTTTATAATTTTGTCAGGTGGTGTTGCATTGTGTCCGGCGGGGAAAACTGTTTTTTCTATTATTTGTTTTACGTTTTGTAATTGTTAAGAGAGTATTTTGGTTGGTTATGAAGGGGCCTTGGATCGCAATTTTTTGTGATTTGTGTTATAGGTTTGGATGTTGGCGGTATATAAAATCGCTGATGTGTATATGACTGCTTGAACATGTGAAAACTATCATAGGCAGTTTTAGAAGTTCTATGTTTATTTGTTATATTGTGTATAATTGCGAAATAAAAATATTGTATTGTGTTACATAAATGAATTATTTGTAATAAGTGTTATTGCATAAACGTATTATTTTAAATGAGTGTTATTACATAAACGTATTATTTTAATGAGTGTTATTACATAAACGTATTATTTTAAACGACTGTTATTACATGCAACGTTTGTTCAGAAAATGTAATCATTAATGATGAAGTAATAAATGCCGAATGTGTGGTTAGAAGATTAACGTATATAATACATTTTTGTGTAATATGTAATTTAATATATGCATTATTACATATTACATTATTCCACACATTACATATTATGTGTGTAATAACGTAGTACCAAATGTGTACTATTACATAAGTGCAATAATGCAACATGTATGTAATATTATATTTTTCGTGATGTAATATGTGTGTGTAATAATGTCCTAAAATGTGCGTGATAATGTATTTAATATTACATGTATGTCCTGATCTACAGTGTAATATAGACCGGTATTTCATTGGTCAGCCTGTATCAGTACGTGCGCGATAAAGGCTTCCTTCCGTTGTCTATTTCTTCTTTTATTTCTTTCCTCGATCCTTTCTTTTTTTTCTTTCCTTTTTTTTTGAAAGGATGTCCCAAGGTCGTCTTCGTCACCTTTCGTCTGCAACTTTTGAATCGACATTAGCGTTCCATTTTTTTTTCTCCTTTCTTTTCGCTGTAAAATCACTTGTCGTTTCTACCATTTTCTTTCTCTCTTTCTCACCTGTTAGTTACATTTGCCAATTCCGACTTTTCCTCTCCGTCTCTGCAACAGAAGGGATAATGCTCTGAAGGTGGCATCAACTTCATCTGTCGCTACGTGTTCTTGTTTTCCAATCGCTGTCGGAAAACTTTTCTCGAAGTTCTAATTTGTTGACAGCCGACTGCTGAAGCAGTCGTGCCCATGCCCATATAATTAGACGTAGCACTACACGAATTAACGAGCGGAAGTCAACGTCACAAGCGTTTACAAAGATAACTCTGCTACGCTCGTAAAGGTACTTGCTCTATAATTAACTTTAATGCGTTATTATAAAAGTACTTGCGCTGTATTTAACTTTAATACCCTTATAACGTTGACTTGTGTTTATTAATTCTAGCATGTGTTACAGTGCAAGTTAGTGAAGGTGGACAATCACTAGGCAGTGATGTTCCATACACCGAAAAGCCAAAATATTAAAACCACTTAACCGATAACGTGTAGGTCCATCTTTGGAGCGTAACAAAGCCTGGACACAGCATGGCATGCCTTCAACTAGATGTTGATAGGCTGCACGCAGGATATCACACCATGAGTGCAACAGAGGTTGGCCAAATTCTTCTAAATTCCGTGGTGGTGATGTTAAATCTCGTATGCGTTGTGAAACCACAGGTACTCGATAGGATTCATGTCGGGAGAATCTGGGAGCCATGGCAATACTGAAAACTCATTCTCATGTTCCTCGAACCATTCCAGAACCATACGAGCTTTGTGACAGGGAACATTATCCTGTTGTACGATGCCATCATTGCCTTCTGGAAAGACGGGGGACATGAAGGTGTGTAACTAGTCCCCCTAAATGTTTAAGTACGTGGAAGCATTGAGGTTGCATTGAACAATGACAATGGAACCAAGTTCGTTGCATGAAAAACTCGCCCACATCATAACACTTCCGTCATCACCTTGCTTCCTCCCAACAGTGCAGCCAGGTAAGAGTGTTCCACCCCATTAAACGCCGCACACTAACGCATCCATCTACATAATGTAAACAAAAACGAAATTCATCTGTCCATGTGACCCTCCTCCAATCTCCATCTGTCCAATGGGAATGGCTTCATGCCCACAGCATGGGTTTATGGCGATGAGTTTCAGTGCACACGGATGAGCACACGGATGGAGCGATGACTTTGTAGTCCCGTAGACAACAATGTACGGTGAACAGTGTGTTTGAACACATTCCGTGCATCACCACTATTAAATTACTTGCTAATTTCCGCCACGGCAGCTCATCTATCCGCATGAATAAACCAATGAAATCTCTGTTCCTCTCTGCCATCAGTGGCCCTTGGCTGGCCAACATCTCTTCTTCGACTAGATGTTTCACCTATTTACAACCATCTGTGATATGTACTAACTACTGCATGTTGTGAACAGCTGACTAGATGTGCAGTTTCCAAAATGCTCTTACCCAGCCGTCTGGATATCACAATGTGTCCTTTGTCCAAGTCCGATGAATCTTACCTTTACCCATCTTGCAGCGATACATACTACTGATCGATAGAGAACGGTCCCATGCACCAACTCAAAACCCACCCCTTCCATTTGATTGGTACTGCAAACAACTTCATCAGCATAACGCGCAGGTGGTTTTAATCTTTTGGCTCTTCGATGTATGCTAGAATTAATAATACACCATTGCCCAGTGATTGTCCACCTTCACTAACTTTCACTGTAACATATGCTAGAATTAATAAAACACCGCAAGATGATAAGTTGGACACCACAGGTCCAACTGAAGGTGAACAATCACTAGGCAATGGTGTTTTATTAATTCTAGCATATGCTACAGTGAAAGATAGTGAAGGTGGGCAATCACTAGGCTGTGGTTTAGGGAGAGAAGGAAGGAAGGGGATCAAGCCCATCATTGTATATAAAAACACGTTATTTTCTTATAGGTCGCATCCAGGGTTTAAGCTGTGTTAGTTTTTTTCGCATTTTGCGAAAGGACATTGTGCTTTGCGAAAAAATGTAATACCATTTTCGCTAAAAAAGCGAAAGCCCTGAAAATCAAAAAATTTCACAATTTTAGGTCGGCAATCGCCGTCGACGATCACAACTATAAACTTGGAGAAAACGACGTACTGTCAGAATGGAATATTTTCAAGAAATTTGTAGGTGTCCGATGTAAAGAGTTTTCATTTTCGCAGTTACTGCAGTTTTTGAATCAAAATGAAATGAATGGAGAATTTCTTTCACTACGCTCAATAACTGAATATGCGGCAAATATACCTATGCATACTAGAGATTGTGAAAGGGCTTTCTCCCAAATGAACTTGATTAAAAGTGACTTGCAAATTCGTTTAACAACGAACCATGCAAACAAATTGCTAACAATAAATATTGAAGGACCTATTCGAAATAAGTTAGATTTTGAAAGTGCCTACCAACTATGGTGTGTAGAAAAGCTAAGGAGAATTGTGCAATAATACTGTTAATTGTATAATTTTGTAAAAGCTGAAAAGTTTAATTTGTGGTCGAAATTTTATATATGTTATTTTGTTTAGCGTTCGCCTAAAGGGACAAAATTTTTAAAAGTATCACAAGTATTTAAATTAGAAATAAAAAAAGAAACTAAAGGAATTTTAAAAATGCTAAATTCTTTTTACATCTTCGCTAAAATGCTAAAAAAAAAAAAACAACAACCCTGGTAGCGTCACAAAATCTTCTTTAAAGGCGCTTGAGCTCTTCCTCCATGGTCACGAGCCTCCCCCACGAGCTTTGAATTGTTACGATACTGTCACTAGGGAATGTTAACATTTTCTGGTTTAAGCAATGCATGCTTACAATGAATTATTGAACGGCTTTTTGATTTTTGATACCACGCTCAGGATTAATTAAATTGAAGCTAATCTATTTCACAAAATGTGTAATAGACCTTAAATTTGTCAACGTTGAAAATGATATTTCCCCGAAGAAATATAAATTGGAAAAATAAATCCTTACGTCAGGTAATGTAGTGCCACGTCAGAGATTATATGTAAATGAATTGATATTAACTATTAATTAACATTAGTGTATGTGCCTCGAGATATATTTGTTTTCTGTGTACGCACAGGCCCCTTTCTACACACGCTCCGTGTCCTTTCAAATGATCACCCTTATTCTCCGGTCACTTGCAGTAAACGTCCACTTTATTTTATAAAGACTTTCTAACTGTAAAATTTCAAATTTGCTTTGACTTACTATATTTAGACATCATTTTATTTTTAATTTTGAGAGAGGAAACTATCTTCAATATCGATCTTCAACGGTAATGTTTTTCAATTCCACTGAACATCGTAACACAGGCTTTTTATTATTATGTTCATTCTTGGGTACAGGCTTCTCTTATTTTCATACTTGGCGGTACAGGCTTGAGATGGGCAGAGTCAAGTACGTAAGCCTTCATTCTGTTTATATGTATAGATTATACACATGTGATTAAGTTTTTGATACTCCACTTTTATATGGTTCTAGTGCAAACTATAAAAGAGAAAAAAATTTAATCAAAGAATTTAATCATATTTAAATTCTCCCTCCAATTACTCTGGTGTTGTGTCCAGGAAATTCCGAACCTTGAACACATGCTCGACGGTTCGGAATTTCCTGGACACAACACCAGAGTAATTGGAGGGAGAATTTAAATATGATTAAATTTTTTTGATTAAATTTTTTTCTCTTTTATAGTTTGCACTAGAATCATATAAAAGTGGAGAATCAAAAACTTAATCACATGTGAATAATCTATACATATAAAAAGAATGAGATATACATATAAAAAGAATGAGATATACATATAAAAAGAATGAGATATACATATAAAAAGAATGAGTGAGATAAATATAAAAAGAATGAAGGCTTACGTATTTGACTTTCTGTACCTGAATGTAAGTGTTGGGGAGCAGATCTGTAAGCAGGATGAGGGGCAACTGGGGCAAGACAAAGGGCATATGGCACCCGGAGAGTGTTATATATATATATATAAATAGCTCGATGGGGCAACTGAGGACACACCCCTGTTGGCCCCGGATTGGCTACAGGCCTCATTGGGGGATAATTTCGAACATTTCTAGATTTCTGCGCAACGTGGTTGTTACCTTATAACCGTGTTTATAATTATTACTATAATTAATTCTATTAATTTATCAGTTAATTGTTAATTTTGTATAATTATTCCATATTAAAAGTATCTTTTTGTTACTATGTAGGAGCGACGGATTTATCAGTTGGGCTAAATAGAATGAAGCCTCTGGTGGCGAATTTTCGACGAAAAATTTACCATCGAGAGGTTTGCAAGGGAGGGGATTTTTTGGTGACCAAGTGAATTGTTAATTTTGATTTGTTATGTCCAGAGAAGGGAATCTGCTACACCCATAACATGCCCCTAAATTTCTTGACACCTCGTAAAACTCGAAGTTCATATACCCGCTAAATATTTAAATTACACGAAAGAAAGAAAAAAAAATCATTGCGCAAATTATTGTTCTTTACTTTTTTCTGCATATGTAAATTGTAATAATGTTTTATATGTAGCAATTTTTAAAAGAAAAATAAGGATAATGATACTAAGATGCAGAAAGATACAATATAAAGTAAAATCTTGCCACTTCAAGAAATGTCAACTATTATCATTCGCGTAGGAAACGTATACTTCCATTACAGAAAATCGCGTTAAACTAATTAAACTAAAAAATTTTCTAAAGAATTAAACTAAAAAATTAAACCAAAAAATTAAAACTTTAAATTTAACTAAACTATCGTTCGAAGATTCAGCGATTCTCTATATACTCAATTCGAACGAAGCACAGAGAAAAACTTCAAAAAAAATTTTCAATGCTGCCTGCCTACTGTCAATGGGTTAAATGTTCAAGAAGAGATGATTTGAATTTTGTTTTTCTCTAAATAAAAAAATAAACCTGTTTTGTGTAAATATGGACGAATTATTTCATTACTACTGAATATTTTATTTTGTTCTTTTCTGGTAAGTACATTTTATAAGAAAACGTAGAATCTTGAAGATAAATTTGACACTCTTCCAACGAAGTTTGAAAACTCCCCTGCGTAAATATCCTTGGTCCAGAGACATAACTAGCCATTGACAAAGGACAAGCTTCCATGGGCGCCTCCTTGAGAGAGGTTTGTGTCGGTTATCCGCCATCTTAAATTTAACCTAAAATCCTTTCTTGTGTAACCTCAAAGGTCATGTGAACATTCCAAGTAAGGCATAATGGCTTTCTCTGAACGCAACAGCTTAAGTCAAAAGACGGTTTTAGTATATATAAATGTGTTCTGTTCTGTAACACTATGACTTCTCCTTACAACAGCTAATACACATTACTCAAATACCAGATGTAAAATTTTAGCCAATCCTGGCCCAATCTGTGACCACGTCACCTTTGTACACCAATAGAAAATTGAGGAATGAACCCTAAAATTCAGTCGAGAAATGTTTTCAACCAGAGAACATCCTCTTAGCTCTACACCTTTTGGAGATGTAACACGTACTTTCCTTTCGCTTAATGTTACATCTACGCATCCTACAATGTATGCATTATCTCCCAGCAACTAGCCGATGTTATTTACAATGTATGCTGTTAGCCTCGCTTCCTGTAATGTGTTTTTGCCATACATCCTAATAAATGTTCTCTTCGTTGGGTTTATCCAAGACTGTTTATCACCTTCAGCAACTTTCTGGTGGAACCATCCGCAATCAGGATTCTCTCTCATCTTAAGCAATAATCATAGACTACCTGATGTGCCATGTAGGCAACAACCCAATTATCACCAATGGTGACTTACACAACACCAAAGGTTCAAAAGTCGCCAAATTTGCGGATATTTGCGAAAAGACGAATTCGAAATAATCGCCAGGAGTATCAAATTGAAAACATGACAAAAGCGCCGAAATCTCTGTCATACCTCTAGTTACTTATGGTAGATTGGGCGGCAAAATATGTCAGAGCCCACAGGCGGCAGAATCCTAAATCCGTCTCTGGACGTACATAAAACCTATGTCTAACATTAGGTCGCAACTAAACGTTGCAACAAAAAAGCATCGATAAAATAAAAATAAATATTTGAACCATTACGGGCGCTCGTATGGCCTTAAAAAGCTTCAGTGAAAAGTCACCCTATAAATGGACGTCTTTGTTGAAAGTCGTCTGCGGTGCTGTATTCCATTTTTCACGTCTCTGTTAATGTTTCCCATATTGGATAAATTATTGAAAAGACATTAAATATCAATTTACAGAGAAGTAATTTATTTTCAATATGTGCTTATCATACTCTTCATGGAAGGTGACCGAGAAATATAAAAGAAGAAGAAGAGTAACATTTACATGATGTTACTTTGAAAATTATATATTTTTGCACTTACTTCTTTTGTATACTTTGTTAGTAGAACGCGTGGGTGAATCTGTCTGCCAAAACTGTTATTGTCAAAGCAACAACTTTTACAAAATTACCAGATGCGTAATTTTTGATTGATTTTTTTCATATCAACAGTCTGAGGCGTGCACAGGGTTTCCTGTAGGGAGGGGGGGTCTAAGGTAACAAAATAAGCTGTGTTATCTTCTTCTGTCAATGTATTCGCTTGCGCTAGCAGAACATAATGCTTGTTGCTGGTCGTATTAGTCCAGCCACACATGACGGCTAGAATAAGCTCAAGAAGACGGTCTTCGTTTGTACTCCACGAACTAGTTTCCGTGAATCTGTACAGCGAAATACGGTGAAATCTGTCTACGACGACGTTTCCGTTGTTCTAACAGATATAGAGTTTATCACGGTCAATCTTGTCCGTAACGATATCTTTTCTCCGTCTTTTGACATGCTTATTACATTAGGGTACGTTGAAAATACATAAGTGGAAGAGGGGGGGGGGTTACACAGCTACAAATCGATATATTCATATGTATATATGCAAAATTGCATCGCAGTGGGGAAGTTGCGACCCCATTCATCCCCCTTGCGTACACCAGTGCCTTGTAGACGGCTTTCATTGCATATATATGCATATATGTGGCGTCGCGTAAGTATTTAGGCCGAGTGTGCTACTTGCGTTACACAATTCACCTTAGTTTTACCGAATAATTGCATTTTATCAACATACGAAAACTTTACGCTGACACATATATAGAATATATGATATAAAATATACATATATATAGGACATTAGTGCCCATCTTAATTAGTCGAATGCTATTAATTGCGGGATATCTTTAAATACTCTAATGATTTTCATTAGCTCCTTATTATTTATTTTAACACTTTTTCTCTAATTAAAAAGGTCTTTCTTTATATTTTTAAAAAATTTTATTTGATTTCTTGTTCCTAATTTCTTACATTCCACAGCCACCGTTCTTTCAATCATTCCCCCCTCATCTTGAGCTTCTTACCCAATTTTTCATTAATTATTTTCTTTTATCTTCTCTATTTTCCAATTCGTTTTCGGTCGTTTCATAAATTTATAATATTTTTATCTTAATTTTCCTTTCTATTCCTTTTATGGTATTTTTTTTTATCTTTATGAAAATTATTTTTCACTTAATCCATCTTTTATCTGCACTTTTCTCAGTAGGATGCTAACATTTCTACTGCAGATTTCATCTACTGACAATTTCACATGTCATTTAATTTAACACACCTTCCTTTTACATATAAACAATATAGAGTGCTATTTTAGCGAGCTAGCGAATTGGGCCAAGTTCGAGGCCCCAAATTGTTGTAATTAATTTACATTTTTTTTTTATTAAGAATATTTAGAAATCTAGAAGTTGGTGTAAAAAGAGCCTTAAAAACTGTTCGACCTCAGGGTTTTTTTTCAATGCGCTGAGACAGCCCTGCAAACACAGAAACCATCCTATCATGGATAACTCTTATTCTGAAACAGGGCCGGCCCTGGGTATTACGACTCTGGGGGCGAACGCGTGTTTTGCCGCCCCAAAACGCTTCATTTTTTTTAATAATCCCATTTTGCCGGCCCTAAAAATCTTCTGCTCAGGGCGAATGCTCGGTTCGCCCTTCTCCTTAGCGCCGGCCCTGTTCCCAGAACTGAAATGACAGGAGGAAACTTTGAAGAATAAATAATCAAACGTAAAAACGTGGAGCCAGGGAAAAAAAAAGAGCGTGGCGTGTTTGGAGAATGAAGTCATTTAAGCGTGTGTGCGTGTAAGAGATAGGGAAAAGTGAGGGGAGATAATGTAGAAGGCATGAGCATCCACCAGGTGGTGGAATTGACCTTGAAACTGAGTTGGAACGCGCGTGTGTCGCAGCCTGCCAATTTCAAGGTTTCTTTTCCTATGATGTAGTCGCAATCGTCGTCGTGCAGTCTGCCGATTACAATTATTCCAATCGATATGGCCACCACGTGCGGCGGGAGCGTTGTAAACAAAAAGTAGTAACTAGCTCGTTGAAGGGCAATAGTTTCCGAACCTTTAATCGCACGGAGCCCTTTCTTACCGCATATCCAGCCGCGGAACCCGTTTATAAATATCGCTAAGGGGAACCCAAAACGCTATGATTTAGCACGGCTTGAATCTAAACTTTTAAATAAGCAAAATATCAGAAAAAAGAACAAGCTTCCATTGACGCAAGAATGAGAAAACATTTAATAAAATTATACAAGCATACATTAATTGAAAAATATATATTAATAGGATCAAATTGTCTTTATTTCTTAGTGTTACGAAGCCTTCAGAGTTTGAGTGTATCGAAAAAAGTTCCAAAGGGATTGCCATGAGGGAAGAAATACAGAATTTGCAAATTTACTTCGAAATTTCGGTGACGTTTTACAAGCTGTTTGCGCCCTGCGGTGGCGCAGTGTGGTAACGCGTTCTCCTAGTGCGCCGCTAATCCGGGTTCGACTCCCAGCAGTGCAAAGAACGCTTACTCAGAGATCTCATAAAGATCGCACTGCTCACTGTAGTCCGGGGTTTGGTTCCCTAGGCCTTAAGAGGTTCGGATTCCTCGGAAAACAGTAGGTCCCGGCGCAGCATGACCACTGTAGTCTTTGAGCCGTAAAACAAACAAACGAACAAACAAGCTGTTTGCAGAACTTCTGTATGGTTTTACGAAATCCTCAGAAACCCTAACAAACAGTTATTTTACACTCTCTGACCTAAGGTTTAAACCCTCTCACCCCAAAAGCGTGTTTTAAACCTTACGCCAGTGTCGAAATAACTGTTTGTTATGGAATCTCCTAGTGAAACTCTGTATTGTTTCGTTTGAGAAACTCTGTTGTAGATATTTTGATACAATCATACTCTGGGGCAATGTGCGCAATCTTTTAAGCCTCGGCCCCTTTCCTTAGTAGCCAAATAATCCGCGACCCAGCTTTTATATTAACCAAAAGATCTGCGACCCCACTGTGCCCGCCGCAATCGCATTTGCATAATAGAAGCATATTAACAGAGATAACTATTATAGAGATAATTTTAATAGATAACTATATATATCATATTATTTAGTTATGTATATATATAGGGTGGATAGTGAAGTCCTTATATACAGATAACTAATAATTATAGCAGATAACTGTCGAACGGAGAGAGTTATATGTATGTGAGGTATAGGTATGGTAAAGTGACTATGCGTTATAAGACGAGACTGCGTGCAGCGCCCCTAGTGGAAAAATTCAGAACTTAGAACTGCTATCTCGAAAACTATTCAAGATACGGGGAAAAGTCAATTGCAAAGTTGTTAAGCACCAGCTAGTTAGTACGAAACGATTGTTTTTGTTTTTTTTTCACCGCCTTAAAAGGGCAAAAATCGTGATTTCGGAAGTTTAAGGGGTCACAGGATGCCCTGCGTGAGAGCTTTTCCTTCGTACAGCTATGCACCGAGGGGAAAGCTTCGGCTAAGGGTAATACTTTCATCTCGTCACAAAACGCATGATATGCAAATGTGTATTCTATGTCATACGTTATCGGTAAGCATAAAATACTGGCCAGGCAAAGTGTGTAAGACAGTATGAGAAGAGAAACTGTGCGTTAAACGTCTGTACTTATATATTATATGGCGAATTATTCCAACAACGAGTATTGCGAGATGGCGCTGTTATATGGGGAATGTGGTCGTAATGCAAGAAAAAGTGCACAACAATATGTCGTACGTTTTACTTCGGGACTCCATCCGACTGCAATGACCATCACTAATGTGGTTCGACGGCAGAAAGAGACGGGTAGCGTTACACCTCGTCCCCGTTCAGGTCGCCACGCATGTGTAAGTCAGAGTGTGCAACCAGAGGGTTTTAGCTTATGTTCTGATCCACACATGGGGCAGTTCAAGAGAAGTTGTTATGATGTGTGGCCCAACAGGCTGCCGTGTGCGGAAAATTTTGCAGTAAGTGGGAGCTCACCCCTACCGTGGAGTACTGCTGCAGTCACTAGTTCCAGGAGATGCTGAGCGACGTTTTAATTGGTGAAACTTCGTTACGAACACCTTAGATATGCAGCCGAATTTTTTTAGTGTACGTCCTTTGGACGGAAGAGTCAAAATTCACCCGCAACGGGGTGTTAAATAGACACAACGGACATTATTGGGCTCTCGAAAATCCTTTATGGAGACGACCAGTCCGACATCAGGTGCGGTGGTCTGTTAATGTGTGGTGCCGTATTTTGAACAATAGACTCATTAGATCTATGTTCCATGTGGGCACATTAACGGGACGTCGATATTTGCATCTGCTACAGAGCGTACTATCGGATATTTTGCATGATGTTCCATTGAGTGAGCGGAGAACCATGTGGTTCCAACATGACGGCGCTCCTCCTCACAGCACAACTATTCTTGTCCCACACATTCCGCCAACAGGTCATTGGCTAGGGTGGTAGTGTGAGCTGGCTGTACGGTCACCGGACCTTACCCCCACTGGACTTCTTCCTTTGGGGCTATCTCAAAAGACATGTCTATTGCACCCAACCAACGACTGTGGACTATGTCCGCAGTCGCATTACCGATTTCTGTACAAGCGTCATACCTGCAATGCTGCTGAATGTGCAAGAAGAAACGCTCCACCGTATACAAACGTGTATTGCGACTGATGGGGTCCATATGGAGCACATATAATGACATACAGTAGTACGCTGTTCACATTTGCCGAACCAAATACCCATATATTAGCATTTGGCGTGTTGTATTTCCACAATTCATGTGTCATTTCATACTGCATCAATGATGCTGGACAACTTTATAATTAACTTTTTTTCCGTTTCTTGAATAGTTTTCGAGATCGCGGGAAAATTCAGAACGTAGAGCTGCTAGGTATGTAATTTCAACTGATGATGTTAGAATGGCAAATGTAAATGTAAACTGGCATAAAAATAAAATTTGTATTTGTACGCTACACGTAGTCTCATCTTATAGCGCATAGTCACTTCATTACGTATACAATGCGTACATACACATCATATTCTTCCTCATCTATCTCCCTCCGTTTGACAGTTGTCAGCGTGTATAATGACTTTACTAAACCACATTAAAAACCGTGTGTGTGCAATGAAAGTATCGCCCCTACCCAAAGCTTCCCCTCAACGCATTGCTATACGAGGGGAAAGCTGTCACGCAGGGGCATCCTGTGCCCCTTAACTTCCTAAATTACGATTTTTGCCCTATTAAGGTGGTGAAAAAAAGTCATTTCGTACTAACTAGCTGGTGTTTAACAACTTTATAATTAACCGTTTTCGTCTATCTTGAATAGTTTTCGAGATAGCAGCTCTAAGTTCTGGATTTTTCCATTAGTGTGCTGCACGCAGTCTCATCTTGTAGCGCATAGTTACTTTACTATACCTGTACATCACGTTCATACATATAGCTATCTCCGTTCGACAGTTATCTGCGTGTATAAGGACTTTACTAACCACCCTGTATGTCATATACACATTGTATAACAAAAAAAAAATCGATGCACCAAGAAGGAGTTGTCCGACTGTAATGGAATTTTGTATGAAAAGACATTTTGACCGAACATGCAAATGATTAAAATTTGGTGTCCAATGAATGAATAGCGGGAACTCCAGCGCATCGGAACTGCGCATTCAGCAGGTGTATATAAGGAGCGATTCTCAATATGTGGTCAAAATTTCTGTTGCATTTTGACTGTGGATATCTTACGTTGACTGTAACAATGCCTCGCCAAAAGATTCGTGCTCATCACGAGCAAGTCCGATTACAGTGGTACCGGGCTGGATCAACTTGGAACTGCGCTGACTGGGGACGTATAGTCTTTAGTGATGAGTCCCGTTTCCAACTGTGTCCTGACGACAACCGCAGACGTGTCTGGAGACGTCCAGAGCAGCGTGGGGATCCTGCCCTTAATATCGCACGCCACACATGCCCACAACAGGGCGTTATGGTCTGGGGTGCCATCTCCTTTGATAGCCGGACCCCTTTGGTGGTCATTTCTGGCACACTTACAGCACAGCGGTACGTAGACGACATTCTACGACCGGTTGTGTTACCGTTCCTTTTGCGACACCCTGGACTTACGTTTCAACAAGACAATGCCCGGCCGCATACGGCAAGTGTTGCTATGAATTGTCTTCAAGCTTTCCCAACACTTCCTTGGCAAGCTAGATCTCCTGATCTCTCTCCTATAGAGCACATTTGGGACCCTATGGGAAGGCGATTGCAACCATCCAGGAATGTTGACGATTTAGCCCGACAGTCGGGGACAATTTGGCAAGAAATTCCGCAGGACACCATCCGGGATCTTTATCAGTCTATGCCACGCCGGGTGACAGCTTGCATCCAGGCCAGAGGTGGACCAACGCCTTATTGACTTCCTCCTTTTGTAACGGTCAAACTCTGCAATAAATCATTCAATTGTTCTGAAATTTTAATTGTTCCTTTTTCTGTGTATGTTCTTCACATCCACCAATTTTTATCGCAATCGGACAACTCCTTCTTGGTGCGTCGATTTTTTTGTTATAGAGTGTATAATAGATATAAAGTTAACAACCATTAATACATTCGCATCTTGAGAAGCAGCCATTAAAACTACATAGAACAAGTTGAAGACACCATTAACAACCATAAGTAGAATATTGCAATGTGTGCAGCATGTATCTCATTTCACTACAGAAGGTCATTCACACATTATGGAAATGAATTTAAATTGTTATTTTTATGTCAATAATCCAAATTTGTTTTTGCTGGACTGTTTTATTTGAAGGCCATAGTTCTTGAATATTGCCTTGCAAAGGTATTTCCATGATAACAAGGTATTTTGAAGTGCAGTCATAAAGTTTCTCCTGTTCCTCTTGTGCTATTTCCCATAAATCCGGTAATGTTGCTGGCCGCCTACTCCCAAGTGCATTTTTTTAAGAGATCGAAAGCACCAAAATCCACCGGCGCTGCATCAGCAGGTAACTTGATAGGGATATGGCTAAAAAGAATGGATGTTATTCCGGTTTCATTTTGCAATTTCGCCACGAAATCCTTGGTCGATTTTAAAGTATGGCTAGAAGCTTTGTCTTGATGAAAGACGAAGTTTTGTGTATCATTTCCATAGAGACTGGGAATACCTTTCCGAAAAATCGGCTCCAGAACATCTCTTTGATAATATTGGGAATTGGTTTTAATCTTAGATCCCATGTTAGGTAATTTTAGTTTACCATTATAACTAAATCCAGCGACCACCGTAAATCCCTTAGGGAATTTTGTTTACATTCGTGAAACCACTTTTGCTGCTCAGTCCCATCACGACGACGGTAGCAAATCGCTCATCATCATCATCTTCTTCTTCTTCTTCTTCTGCTGCTGCTGCTCCTCCTCCTCCTCCTCCTCCTCCTCCCACCACAATGACTTAGATAAAGCCAGGCTTCATCTAGGTTCACAATTTCTTTCCACTTTTCGCCAAACAAGAAGTTCTCATATAATTTTGTACATCTGATTTTTGCCTCCTGAAAATGGCGAGGCAGAAACTTGTGAATCTTCGGTTTAGATATACACAGATTTAAGATTCAAATTATAGGTAATGATTTTATTTACTGTTGTAGGAGATATTCCTAACTTCATGGCATTGGGTTTTTGCGTTGGAGGAATTTTAATTGTAACCATAGTTTTCCCTTTTCGAATAAGATCTTTAGTTCGGATTTTTCTTGGGATACAATCGTGAAGCAATTTTTTGTCCTATTAATGTAGCCATACATTCGTTGTCACATCGATGAAGAATGTTATAATCAGCTTTTTTTGGAAATGGTATATCCTTTGCTCTTGCATGTTTTCACACTTTCAAGGTAGGGGTATTTTTCTGCGGAAAGAGCGGTCACGTAACTCAGAACTTACATTTGGAGGCATTTCTGCTGTTTACTAAAATACCGCATGAAATACCGCAGGTTATATAGCCAGAAAACATGTAACAGGGCGCCACCTATCTGGGTATTAATTTACATATTAAAATGGATATTCAAATTCGTTTTCACAACGTATAAATGAAAAGCCTTATATTTTTTATTGTCAAATAAATTTCTTTAAATTTGGCGACCACGGTTTGCGCACCACTGTTCTAGAGCAGTGGATGTATAGATGCTGAGATGGAGCAGAGAAAACTCTTTTTAAGCGTTGACCCATTAAGTATTTCACTTTTGGGAATTAACTCTTTAAACCTAACTCAGTAGTCACTAATAGACAGATAGAAATTGGAGTTATAGAAGAAGGTGCTCTCTTCCGATCTTTTTCTTTTCCACCCTTCAAAGTGTAAGTCACATTATTAAAATCACTTAGCTAACAAAACAGGGGAGGACATAGACTTTCATTTTTGGTGGGGAGGGGTCAAGACAGAATTTGCCCTTGGTATTGGAATAACACCCCTCATTTTATCATGGAAGTTGGAATTTTTTTTACAGTGAGAAAATATATTTTTGACGGTCATGACCCTGTGACCTCCGTCACCCCGTGTCCGCCTTTGAACTGAAAATTAGAAAAAACTCTTTTTAATATATAATATATTTTAATATAAGCTCTTTTTAATGCGCTAAATATTTTATAACGAAATTTTTATGAACTGATATAATTGCGCAATGAAGCAAACTCCTACTATTTTTTGGGGTACTTTCAAATGAAGAGTGTTATAGAAATACATTTACTAATGTACTTTTTTTTTATATATAATTTTTGTAGCTTATTATGCTAAAATCCAAGTGGTGATGTAATACGTTGTTCATATTAAATTTTAAACATATTGAAAGCTGAACTATAATGTACGCATGCTGCATATACGTATAAGGGCGAACGGGCGCTCATATGGGCGGACAGGGAGCTAAGTTTCCCCTATAGCCGTTCAAAAATTTGATTTGCCCAATTCTGCTATGCATTTACTTTCAAAAGCTTTATAAGTACATTTTAAAATAGATATTTTTTTTTTATCTCATTACTAATTGTCAAGCAGTATCAATTATTTTTGTAGCATTTTAGTATCTTGTACATTCACTAAAATGTTTTACAGCCTTGAGAAGAAGGTAATAATTTTTCTCAGCCCCCCCCCCCCCCCAGAAGTTCTCATATGGGCGCTCATGTAAGGGCGCATTCAAGAGAGGCCCGCACCCACTCTAGGAATAAGAAATTTACATTCATTATAGGTTTCTAAACTGATTTTAAAATTTTACGCACCCCCCACTTTGGAAATACCTCTTGGATCCGCCCTTGTTCCTATACAGATTTATTTTTAAAATTTGGAACTTTAAATGCCAAACGAATATAACGAACGCTTTTGTTGGTCCGGAGCTCCTCGTTATAAACGATTTTTATTTTATTATCAAAAGTTGACAAACAAGGAAAAGAGAGAGAAAACCGAAGGAGAAATGGGTCAGCATATTAATAGCGTTCGTGTTCTGAATAAGCTAGGTGACATCACGTAAAACGGATGTTTTGCTTGGCGGATAAAGAACTCCCACGTGCTTATTGACACGTGGGAAAGATTAATGGATTTTCGTATCTGCTTTTAAAAAAAGAAGAGAAAAAATATATGCTCCGTGAAAAAAAGCTTATCTTGATAGGAAGGGTATGGGAGACAGAAAAAGAAGGAACATACATGAATGAAAAGTTGGGAAAATGGGATTTTTTCTTTAATATCAGTCATGGTCTGAATTCATACAAGTGGGAAAATGAAAAGAAGGAAACTCTTCCGATTCTTACTTTGTTGGCCTTTCATTCGAAACAGGTTGTATGCGTAAGTACGTTAGGAGATATGTACGGTTTTTTTTTTCCAAGAGAAAATTATCATATAATTTTATTTTGCCTTTTTAAAGTTTTTATTTATTTATTTATTTATTTATTTATTTATTTATTTATTTTTAGCGGGTCAGTGCTGGAGTGCCATGAATAAGACTGGTAGATGTACGGAGAGCCTTCGCACCAACGTGACGCGTGAAGAGTGCTGTAGTGATGGCAGTGCAACTACAGCCTGGAGCCCGAAAGATCTGAAATCTGGAGACCTTTTCTTTTGGATGTCATTAGGAGGAGGAGTTGTCTGCAAAGCTTGCAAAGGTAGGATTAGTAGATTATAATCTATATATACGCTGACTGCCGAAGGTTAAGCTGTAAATCCAACATATCTCAAAAACTTTTGCTTTGATGGATTCCAAATTTCACAAGAAAGTAGTCGGTAGAGTTACTTATTCATTAACATATTAATAAAACAAGCAAGTGAAAGAAAATTGCCCAAGGTCGATATTTAAATTTAGCGGGGTTCAATTAACATTAATTCGTAACTCTCTAATCCGCAGCTCTCTAATTCGCAACTCTCTAATCCACAACTCTCTAATCAGCAACTCTCTAATCAGCAACGCGCTAATTTGCAACTCTCTAATCCGCAACTATCTAATTTGCAAATTTCTAATTCGCAACTCTCTAATCCGCAACTCTCTAATTCTCAAGTAAGTCGGTAGGTTTTCAACGTTAACAATAGCCATAATTATTGCATTTCCCGAAGACCTTTACCTTACCCTTTGTATTGCGGACGGACAGACAGAAAACCGAAAATTATAGCGAGTTCAATATCTATTGAAATCCGCTAATTAAATATATATATATATTTATACATATAGGTATATTTTTACTCTTTAAAGATTTGTTAGGTTGTTTTAGAAATCTTGTTTAGAAATAGGAAAATGTTAGAAGAGTTGAAGAATTCTACAAAAAACTATATGAAAGTAACAGTGGATTAAACGAAGACTCTGAGATAGTCGAAGGAACAGCTCCTAAAATCTTAAAAGAAGAAGTTTCATTTGCAATAAAAAATATGAAGAAAGGAAGAGCCCCTGGTGATGATGGTATTACATTAGATATCCTAAAAGAAGCTGGAGAATATGTAGAAGACATACTTGCAAAATTCTTTACCAAATGTCTTAACAGCGGTAACATACCAAACCAATGGGATTCTGCAACAGTAATTCTTTTGCATAAAAAAGGTGATAAAGAGGATTTGAAAAATTACCGACCAATTAGCTTGTTACCTGCTATTTATAAAATCTTCACAAAAGTGCTAACACATCGCCTGCAGAAAAAATTAGATGCAGCTCAACCAAGAGAACAAGCTGGATTTCGAAGTGGATTCAGTACAGTGGACCATATTCAAGTATTAAGAGAATTAATTGAAAGAACACATGAATATGAACTTCCATTGTGTGTTGCATTTATTGACTATGAGAAGGCCTTTGACTCTATTAAAACATCAGCAGTCATCAACTCTTTAAGATCAACAGACATTGAGGATGTGTACATTGACATGGTGAAACGTGTGTATAAAAATGCAAGTGCAAAATTTCGGTTACATAAAGATACCAAAACTATCAAAATTGGTAAAGGTGTGAGGCAGGGAGATACCATTTCTCCAAAACTTTTTACTTCAGCTTTACAGATGATTTTTCAGCTGATAAATTGGAATAACAAGGGAATAAAAATAAATGGTGAATATTTAAATCATCTGCGGTTTGCTGATGACATTGTTATTTTTTCAACGAACCCATCAGAACTCCAAGACATGGTACAGGAGCTCTCAACTAGAAGTAAAGAAGTTGGACTCAAGATGAACCTACAAAAAACTAAGATCATGTTCAATAATTTTGTAGAGGAAACAAAAATACAAGTTGACAACATTGAGCTAGAAATTGCTGATTCATATATTTACCTTGGCCAGCTGATTTCAATGGATGGCAACATTATGAAAGAACTCAACAGACGTATTAAACTTGGCTGGAGTGCATTTGGAAGAAACAGTTTTATCCTGAAGGGGAAATTGCCTTTGTGTCTAAAAAGAAAGGTCTTCAACCAGTGTGTATTGCCAGTCCTCTCTTATGGATCAGAGACATGGAGTCTAACAGTTGGAGCAATACGAAAGTTACAGACAACGCAAAGGAGCATGGAGAGGTGCATGCTTGGAATAACTAGGAGAGATCGAAAAAGAAACACTTGGGTGAGAGAGCAAACTAGAGTAGAGGACATCATTGTTAAAGTAAAAGGGCTGAAATGGCGATGGGCTGGGCATATTGCAAGAAGAACTGATCAACGATGGACAACAGAAATTCTGAACTGGATTCCAAGAGACCACCGAAGACCTAGAAAACGTCCTCAAACTAGATGGGTGGATGAAATAAGAAAACAGGTTGGGGTGACGTGGAAGCGAATGGCCCAGGATAGACTTGTGTGGAAAGCATTTGGAGAGACCTTCATCCAGCAGTGGATAGATAATGGTTGAATATGATGATGAT
>QLNU02005255.1:0-12605 GCA_006491805.2 Dysdera silvatica | reverse complement strand
TATACGTCTACAATTTGCAATATACGTTTTATAATATACCATGAATTACAATATATATTTACAGTTGCGACATTTACAATATACATTAATTTTATATGAACTTTATAATGTTTTGTACATAATTTTATTTACGGCGTGAAGCATAGTGGAACATTCAACACTAAATATCAAATTAACCAAAAAATACCTTGGAGAACAGTAATTAACATCCATAAGTCTATTCGCTTTCTGAAAAAGAGAAATCATTCTCTACATTTCAGGGAGATTTCAGCACATATACGGTTTCAGTGTGCAGCTTTAACGTATTTTTGTGATATTTATCTTGAAGGGATAATATGATATAAGTGGGTTTCATGAAAGTAAAAAATAGTTCAAAAAATTTTCGCTTGTATATTCAGTCGGATCCTTTCTTCTGCTATGCTATCTGATGAATTTCAAATATTTATTCTTTACTTCTTGGCCTTTCTCACTGAATTGTCCTATTGGAAAAATTATTTCCTTACCATGTATTAGAACCTTGTGACACTAAGGGGCATGTAAAACCATGGATAATTTGTTACAAATAATTTTGATGTTTCCATGGCGTAATTTTTAAGATTCTCACAATCCATTTCGTATCCACAAGAAATTGTTTGTAGGATAATATAGAACCTCTTTATGAGTTCCTCATCGACTCCAGTTATTTTTGCAAACTTCCTTGAGTTTTGGAAAAATACATGTGCTCTGTTTCCTCTGTCGTTAGCCTAGCTTTCGTCTGGTCAACCAGTGTTCCTAGTTCCTGTGTAGACTCTGCAATAATGTGTTTTTTTCTTGTCATTTTCACCCTTTGTTGCCCACTCTTTATTTTTAAGTTACACTTCACGTGTCAACCATTTATTGAAAAGCTCATGACGGGTAATTGAAGATACGGGCACAGAAAAAGAAATTAGAATTGCAAGAGCGCTTATGAGCACTCAATTTTACTCTTAACTTGAAATATACATTACAAGTTACTAAAAAAAGTGTTCTAACACGTTGCATATACCTGCCTTTTTAATTCTTTGAAATATTTCACATCTGGGTAAAAAATCAGTCATTCAAAATTTAAGTTTTAGCTCAAAATCATAAGTTGAAATATTAAAAAAAAGGCCAATCTTACCATGACTAATATCGGCCATTGTGAATATAGAAAAATTAACTCACAGAACATAAGATAGGTACTGATTTAGCGACCAACAACAGCTACTAATCACAGCGCGTTCTCCGCCACATATTTAAACAGTGTATTTGAAGTGTTGCCACGTTGATGATTCCACATGTGAACTTTAAGAAATCAATCGAAAATTCAATAAAAAATGGTATCAAATGATACCATTTTTTACTGAATTTTCGATTGATGTCTTAAAGTGCACATGTTGCACTCTTATATATGACTAAATGAAAGTGGAAATATGAAAGTTATGCTTACTTAATTCGCGCTACGAAGCCGATCTAAACCACTGTGCGCCGTTGGGATTTGTACCTGCATTAGGTTATCACTGCAGTGCCAAATGTGTTTCCCCTCCGTCTTATTTGTTGTTTACAAGAAGAAAAAAAAGGATATCTTAAGAGATATTGGGTCAGTTGGGACAGTTAATATATTCTGAAAGGGTATCTACAGATAATTTATACCCATTAGGGATTACGAAGACATACTCTTTAGACGAGCTAAGCCTACTCAATTGAAGATCAACTCCAATGCCGTCTAATGGATTATACTTTAAGCCTGTAAAATCGTACACACTTACAAAACTTATACTTGACTAAAATACTTTCTCTTATTTGCTGCTTTAATTACATCAGCAGTTAATCTTTTCATGAATCTCATATAAATTTTTATATAAATACATGATATATATGTAGATCCAAAATGCCTAATAACTGTATGCGTCGGAATTGAATTTGAAACTGAATTTTTAAATTTACAGTCACGAAAACCTCTCTAAACAGACCCACCGCAGATGCAGTCACCACGTTTATACGCTCAGATAAAACTTCCTTAGCGGAAAATCATTCTCAATAATATATTTGGAACCCCTGCTTGGCATTCACTCTCAGATACGGACCTGGACACGCGCGGGTTTTATGGTTCTTTCATTAGATTAGAACTACGTAAGGATACAACGTTTAAACTTTGGTAATTTACTCGAGAGACGTTTCCAATAACAAGCAAGTCAACAGGATGATACGAGCCAAAAAGTAGTTTCCTATTCGCTGCTCATAAAGGAATAGGGCTTTACTTGGACTCACCAACTCAAGAGAATAACACTGAACGTCTACTTACAAATAGAACCAAGTAAACATTAAGTGATAACAATTTTTCTCTCCAAAGTAATTAAGTTTTAAAATTTTGTTGTAAATTCGCGCATGTATTCGACAAATCCGTTATTTTAAACTTGTTTTATGTCTCTAAAAATAGACATTTTTTTCGTAAAAGAAGGGTGTAAAATAATTTTATACTATGTAATATTTGAACTACTTTAGAAGGAATTTTCTTTCATGGCATCTTACCTTTCATGGACAAATTTTTCTGTGTGGTGAGTATCAATGTGGCGCTCTACTATAACAGTAAATATTATAGCCAACAATACATTTAGATGTATAATTATATTTATAATACATGAGTCCATAAATATAAACGGATAATTAATAGTTATGATGGACAAATAAATAAAATTTTGGAATAAAAAATGGAAGTGTTTTTAATTTTAGAATGTTTTCATGTTTAGATTTTTGAATAAAATGAAGTCCGCTCTGAATGTAAAAATAAAATTAATGCGTGTAGTTTAGACTTTCCCATTTTAAAAATTATTGTCTGTGTTGCCAACAAACAAGAAAAATCAGATGAAAACATTGCTATTGAGGAAACATTCCCTGTCCTAGTTTGTAAGTTCAAATAAAAATGCATGTTATGCTAGATGACATGATAATTCTAAGGTTAATTACAAAATCAATATGAAGTGCAAGGTAAGATATTCAACTTTAGTTTTTACAGACAAGATCATAAACACAAAGCTGCTTTGAAAATTTTACTTTGCAAGGCAAGTTTTGCTTATTTTTGGAAAAGAAATAAGAGAAGTTAAGTGAAGAATGAATTGTTTGACAGAGAAGTAAAGAAAGAATACCATCGCTTGATGAAGTAATACGATAAAATGTGCAAGACAACGTAAAGCGGGTAAAATACTTTTATGAATTTAATAGAAGCATTTTACCCACTTTACATTGTCTTGCACATTTTATCGAATTCTTTTACATTAAAAATGGAATTGGTGCAAAGAGGCATTATTATTATTATTATTATTATGAGCAGAATTTAAGTGATTTGACGCAGATTTGTGATGTTAATAACAAATATATAAACGTTGACAAGTCAATGATTATAAAAAGTAAGCTCCAATTTGAAATACTGCGATTGACAAAATCAAATTTAAAGTATTTATTCATAAAAAAAGTTCTGCTATATACAACTACTGGTAAATTTATTTATTTATAATAACAAAAAACATTATGAATTACGTACGTGGGTTAAAAAAGCATCAACTATACTTTTTTCTCAGTATTTCAATTCAGTTAGTGATATTGCATCTATTAGGAATTGACAAATTACACTCCTCTACTCAACAATTGATTATTTTGTGTTTTGTCCATTACTAGCTTAAGTTAAAAAACAACAGATTATATGGAAAACGTTGCCGAGGCACTTTGCGATAAAAATATTTGTAGGGAGCACTTAAAATTATTACTGGAGTAGATTTAATCATTAGATTTTAATTAGAAAGTTGAATTTTTGAATTTCGAAACATGGAGTAAGGAGAAATGAGTACCATTATGAATTTTACATAAATCTGTTCATATTTACAAGCGGAACTTCAGCAATTTCAATTACAATATGTTTAGTAAGTGATATTCTGTGTGTACAATGATTTATTTATGATGATCATTATCAATGACTTATTCATCAGTGGTACTTTTAGCGTTAAATATTCAATAATTTTATAATATTGTACATTTACGAAGAGCGGTATGAACGTTTATCCTAGATGATTAAATTATAGTCACAGGAGTTCAACTAGTAGTATCCGAATATAAAAATAATGGAGATAACTAGAAAACTGACCATCATTACCTTAAATAATGTCAATTCAGATAATGATGCTAATTTTGATGCTAATAATGGTGATGGCAATGGAGATAGCAATCATGATACTAACAAAGTTAATGATGGTATTAACTCATAACGCATATAATACCTGTAAAAATATTTTGTAAAGAATCATAATTCGTAAAAAAATTAAACGGTGTAAGTAAAATAAAATACGAAAGAAAGAGAGCGAAAGAGAGAAAGAGGAAGATGGAGAGAAAGAGAAGTACGTGAAATGATTTAAATAAATGTAATATTACCATTTCTTTGCATGTGAATGTGATGTGCATGTAATAATAAAAGAAGTTGCACAAAGAATTTACAAAAAGTAAGTTGCACAAAGAAGTTACAAAAATTTTTTTTAAATTTTTTGTCATTTACTTTCGGTGCTAAAAAATGTTCTCATTTTTCTGAATATTAGGCTGTTTTTACTTTTTTTTCATCTACTGAATTCCTACGACTTACCAAAGTCCTTCCAAAAATAGACTCGGACCACATTTTCCTTTTCTTTTTTTTTTCCTCATCAAGCAGGTACGTGCCAACAGAGAGACCTGGTTTTTCAACCAAATCTCAGAGGAGGAGGAGGGGCGGAAGGTATATTTAACCTCCCCCCACCCCAACCGATATTAAGGAATACCATTAAAATTTTAACTTCAAAACTATCATTAAACATTGCCACTGATATAGCAAAGCTGATAGAACTTCGATTCTAATTTCATTTTCTGTCAAATATCGGCACCTTACCGTCAATAATGCTGCTTTGACAATACCTCGGGCGTTTCTATTGCTTAAAAAAAAGCAGCGTATTTTTACCTGTACATTTTCGTTCAGTCTTTGTGAAATTATCGATCTTTAAGCTTTATGCTCTGCGAAAAAAATTGCAAATCGTACAAATGGTTGTTGTTTGGTGTTTCATTTTATTTTAATTATTTAATTAATTTATTATAACAATATCTAATTAATATTTTATAATAATTGTTTTTTCTCCAATAGATGGCGCCACCACTTTGCCGCCGTTAAAGGTCTCCCGCTCCCTCGTTTTCTAAACCGTTGGCATGTCACTAACATAGGCATAGAGTTATATGGGTCCGTGGGGCCCGAGCCCCCGCCCCCTCCCTCAATAATTTTGAAAACTCTACGTTGATGGTCACTGGTCTAATCACAAGTACTAATGGAAATACACAACTTCAAAATAAAAAAGAGTTATTTGCTATGGAACCCATCAACATCTAGTCGGCTCTCATCACAAATCTCTTTCTTTGTGACATGTGCCTTCTGAGCACAGATGCAAATTTCACCTTACATTTTATTGACCTTACGTTTTGCAAAATAGTGATCTATTCCTAAAATCAATATAAGATTAAATAAGAGAAATAGGTCAATAAATACAATTTATGTCAACACTGTTCGAGAAAAAACCTGCCTCCTTAGTACGCGGTTTTATTTAATATTCTGATATTTTTAGTACTCCGGATCGAGTCCTTTTTTACTTCATTCCCAAGAGCTGCTGTGGGATGAAAACGAAATAAATATCGGCATCTTTGGCCTTTCTTCAAAAATATCTTCCATAATCTTTTCCGGTTTTACGACATCCGTTTCCAGTTGATACGTTTTTCCAATACTGAGATCGGATGAACACGAAAAAGCTTTTATCCGGTGGACGGACATGTGTTTTTGGCATTAATTCTTAAAGATTTTTATTCTTTTAAAATATTCAAAAAGTTGCATCTTACGCGTTTTCCTGTTTTCTCTTATATAGGAGGTTATAATATTATATTAATAATAATAATAATAAATAAAACATTACTTAGATTTATACTATCAAAGAACACTAAATGTATTTCCGTTAGAATCGTAGCTATTATGTCCTCTAGCGACTAAGTCGGAATGTGAAGAAATTCCACTCGTATAGGATATCCTAGGTTTCTCCTCGTAAGAATAAATATTGCTTTGTTTACAAAAATCACACTTTTGATTCAATTTTTATAACATTCGAATATGTTGCGAATATTGACAATATTGACAGAATATTATTGAAACACGAAAATGCAAATGGCTTGCTTATGATAGTTAATAACATGCAATAATGTTATTTAAATAAACAGAGAAATGTTACCGACATCACGCTAATAATGACAAATTCTGTAATAAAAATAGTTAGAATGTATTTTAAAAGGACTTACTAACAAAAGATAACCGAAATGCTTATTTGGTTGCAAAATAGACCCGTGGAAACTGAATTAACTGCTTTAAACATGACAAATGCACTTCAAAACAAATGCACGAAACTAGGAAGCGGGTCATAATAATAAGGATGAAGATAAGATATTCCCACACCAGAAGAAATGAAACTTTTGTTTGAAATACTATATTAATTCTGGTTTAAAAGGATAAGGATTTCAAATTCCTTTGACGGGCGAATTTCACGACAAATTTTGAACCCCAGACATACGTTTTGTCGTTAATCACATTTGAACTTGGGCCTAATTTACCTTCCGACTGCTAAACTGATTTCACAGATCTAAAATTTTCTTGGAAATTACACTAGAAATAATTAAGCCATCTTTTGTCAAAAATGGAGCAGAAGTAATACATATTATCGGTATATTTATTTTCATTACTCGTAAAGAAAAGGATGATTTTCCGGCGCCTGGTGGTACCTGAACCCACGACCTCCTGATTGCCGGTCAGGTGCTCTACCTACTAAGCTACAGGTGCAACCACTCTCTCCCTTACGAGTATATATATATAGCTTTCCATGGACAAGTTCGCTATTGGTGTGGCAGTACTGTGACTACCGTTGCCAAAGCGACAAGTCAAAGAAGCAAGAATGTCCGATATGACGAACTAGATTTTAATATTATTAAGGTAACAGTTTTTTCATATTAGCTGATGTGGCAACAGTAGATGTTAAATTACTCGTAAAGAAAAGAATGATTTTCCAGTGCCTGGTGGGAAAGCTATATATATACTCGTAAGGATGAGAGTGGTTGCGCCTGTAGCTTAGTAGGTAGAGCACCTGACCGGCAATCGGGAGGTCGTGAGTTTGTGTCCCATAAGGTGGCGGAAAATCATTCTTTTCTTTACGAGTAATTTAACATCTACTGTTGCCACATCATCGGCTAATATGAAAAAACTGTTACCTTCATAATATTTCTTTTCGATCATTTTCGGTCAAAACTCGAGACAAAAAAATTAAATTAAATTAAAATAAAATTTAATGTAACTCCAGAATCTGTCATAAAAAATTTTGAGAATAGTTATCCTTAAAATTTGCATACAAAAATAGATGTTAAAATAATTTTATTTTCCAAGTAACCGTCTCCTATTGAAGTAGTTTCAATTCAACGCATACCCCTTAGCCCAAATTAGAATTGTCCGTTGGATTCGGGTGGCAAATGGAAACATCAGTCATAAGAAGGACGTATAACCGATATCAACTAAGCAACAACTGACAAACATAATTATATATGTTCAGTCATTGACGGATTCAAGGGGATCGATCACCTATTCCTGTAGCCGGGATTATATCATGGAAAAAGAAATGAAAAGTACTGGACACTTGGCTAAAAATAGGAATCGGAAACAAATCGCACCCCACTTAAAAGATTTCTTCATCCGCTCTTGCATTTAGTAACTGCCAGTTTCTGATGACCATTACCAACGGACGTGGTCTTTCCACAAAGCAGTGTCCCTTTGTTTGTTTTCCTCCCTTGAAAATACTCGCCATGAGCAGAACATGCCTTAAATGACAGACAGTTGAAGGATATTAAATTAAAGGAGTAAAACGTTTTGTCATGACATTTTGATGAAAATTGACGATGGAAGTGACCCTTTGTCACTGCATAGTGTCCTGAGTCTGGTATCGTACTTGATACTATTGTCCTTTTTCTTCCCACCTACCTGCTCCTTTATGTTAGTGTCGCCGTGGCAAATGATACTCTTGGTTGCAAGAAGAAAGCAAGACACGTATTAGCTGGGAAACACTAAAATACGGGCACAAAATGGTTACGCTGTCTGAGCGTCCTGTCTGGGATTACAATGCCGCCTTCGACTGCCACCCTGCCCAATTCATCGTCGTCGTCGGGAACAAAACGTTTAGCGTAGCTGTAGGGCCAGATTTACGCATAAGCTAAATAGCCTAGGGATCAGGGCCACTTAGAATCCTGGTGAGAAAGAAAGAGAAAGAAGAAGAGAGAGATAATCTGCTTTACGACGTAAGGACAATGAATGTCATTCTCCATAGGAACCCAAAGTTTTCTGAGGATGCTCTACTCCTTAAGGATTGAGGAACCAAAATCCGGACTGCATTGCACAGTTCACCAGTAAGCGTTCTGTTTTGGCGCCGTTGAGAGCCGAATCTGTGCCAATACCGCACAAGGCTAAGGTTTTGCCACTACGCCAACGCAGAGCCACAGAAGCCTGATATTACTTAGGTTTAAGCGCCATTTGTATCTCAATTTTGGGCTGAAACTTTTATATATTTCTATATTTGCCTTCTCATAGTTTGGCGCAGAATGATCCTTGTTGTCCTTGCGCCATAAACGTACAACCAACCAACCTTCTCATAGTTGAGATATCATTCATTAAACTAGTGTTTCAGAACCGCCGGGCCCTTTTATCAATTATACCGAGCCTAGAGAGATTCTTCTGTAATTTGTTTTATTTTAGTACTATAAGCTCTTTTCATAAATATTTCATCGTGGAAATATTCTAATGAGAACAATACTCGCGAATGTATCTAACAGTTTGGACCAGGAATGCCTAAATAACATATATGCAACAACCGCCAGTGTTCGTCGTGTACTTTTTAAATATATAAGTTCTCATTAATGATCGAAAATTACACTTATTATTTTAAATTTATTTGGCAATGATCGAGAAATTTTAGACATCGACATCTATTAGCATTCAAGAAAGAGTACACCAGGGCTCTTCAACCTTTTTCAGTCCCAGGGCCAATTTTGCTTATTCTTGCAGGCCCGCGGTCCGCACTACTGTATCAGCAATATTAGGACTGAACAAAGGCGGCTCGAGGGGTGCGCACCCATCCCCCACTGGATCAGCCTTTTTTGATATTTTACGCACCCACGCACCCAGGGGTTGTGGGGAGGGAGGAGCGATGAGGCCCAGGGTTCAAGGGCCAGGCCTTGGGCTGACCAAACGGAAAAATTAATTTGATATTGCTCTTGAAAAAAAAGTGCACAGAATACAACCGCTTTACTAATTAATATGACAGTTGAAAAACTTTCTCGGTGAATTATCTCGGTGTTAATCCCTCCTCCCCACGCACACATGAAAAAACTCTGTGTGCCACTACCCACCCCCACCTTCGCCAAATTCTGGGTAGCCCACTGTTTCTATTGAAGAAGTTTTATCACCTATAATTATACGTGGTAATTGTATGTAATAAACGTATTTTTGGTAATTGTATTTAATAAAGTCATTTCGGTAATTGTATGTAATAAACGTAATTTCGGTAATTGTATGTAATAAACGTGATTGTGGTAATTGCATGTAATAAACGTGATGGTGATAATTTTATGTAATAAACGCTAAATCTTAGACTGCTTATGATACAACAACCACTGGGTTTATATCTGAAAGTGAGATTAATATTACCACTTATAATTGATGTGAATATAAAAATACAATACTGTTGTTAAATCTAAAATACTGTTATTAAAAATATTTGCTGAAAATTAGAAACTGCATGTAAATCATGCTCTAAAATTTATTAGAATCTGCAATAAGAAAATAATCACAATTTTAAATATTCTGTAAAACGCATTATAAAACTGCAAAAGAAATTTGGACCAATTTTCATCCAATTTATATATATATAACGCACAAGAAATTTATTCGAAGACAAAATCGAGACCCCTTCTAGAAATTCTATTAATTTTGGAATTGGAAAACTGATTACAGAAAGAAAAATAATCTAATTTACCACACAAACTAAACAAGGAAATTTTCAATACGAAATAAAATGCTTCGTTGCAATTTCTTGTCATGCGATTCCATTTTTAAATGACATGCAATTATCGCCATTTTTTATAACGGGATGTCAGTTTCACGAAACTTTCTGATAAACTTACGATGAAATGTTTTAAATTTGGTTGTAATGTATCCTGAATAATCGTTTTGCAATTTCGCATCCTAATTAAAGTTCGAGCAGACGTGGAGGCAAAAACATATTACATAACTGTCAGTTCCATCTGGAGGATTTAGTTAATGCTTTCCTTAAACGGCAAAAATTTAATACGAATAAATATAACTGACACATTTAATCCCTTTCTACCATTGTCGAAAATGAAGTTGGAAAGAAATAATAATAATATAAAAAGTAAATGATTATCGAGAGACATTAGCCCATGTATAAGACACATATTTTCAGATTAAAAATATACAGAACATTTTAATATTATTAAAATATATTGAATATTCGTTATGCCAATCTGAATATTTTATATCATTTTATTGAATTTTTGTATCAAAATATTGAATTCTTTTACATAACTTCATGGATTTTTTTTATGAAATCCGCAACTTATTGAAAAACTGTACGAAAATAATGATTAATAATATTTTGTACTCTCTCTCTCATCGAAAATAATAAATAATAATAATAATCGATCCCGGAGATCTCGAACATGTTTAAATGTCACTAGGTGACCCCATTTTATTACGCGTAAAATACATTAAAACAGTAGCTATATAAAACAATACAGGAAAAAAAGTATGGTGAAGGAAAAAAACTCTTCAATGTTGCTGAATATGGAAGGATTGAAAATATATTCAATAACATTGAAGGATTTTTTAAAGACTTTAGAAAGACCTAATCATTGGTATATGATAGCCGAAATATGAGGTGTAATTTCTAGAATTAATATTTTCTAATCCTCGACCAAATAATTCATCAATTACAATTCCATCACGTATTGTGTCAATTTTCAAGTCTGATACCGGATCTAAATTAAAATTGTTTTAAATTTATCTGGAAAATAGAATTTATCCTAGGTGAATTTTATAAAATATTTAGGGGTAAAAATTAATTCAATAATCTTTAAGTAAATTGTGTATGCTAGGGTATAAGATGAAATGCAACCCAGCAAAAACATTATGAACGGCCCCCTATCTTCCCAGTAGCCGGTTTCCACAATTGTCATCGGCGGTCCGCTGGTGGCATTCGGTGATGGGAAAACTAAATAAATGAAACGGCAGCCACCACGATGGCCAGCAGTGTTGGCCTTCAGGTGGCCAAGTTAAGGCAGCCAGCACTTTCTGGTTGCCGGTGGTGGCTGGTTTCTGGCAGGATGCCTGCACCTGTTGGCTGCCTTAACCGATCCATCACTGGGAAAGCACCTCATGCTAGAAACTGCTGGCTGCTACTACTGGCCCACAATTTGACCTACACTTAAATGCCATAAACCGCTGACTGCCAACTGATCCATCACTGGGAAAGCATCTGCATGCCAAAAACTGCTGGCTGTCTGCACTGGCCCACAACCGGACTTGTATCTGGATGCCGGGAACTGCTGGCTACCTTAAGTGACCCATAGTTTGACCTATACTTAAAACTAGAAACCGATGGCTATCATTACTGACCCATAATTGGAAAAGCACCTGGATGGTAGAAACTGCTGGCTGCCACAACTGACCTACAGTTTATTCCATACTCAAATGGCTGAACTGACCCATAAATTGCCCTGCATGAGAATCTGCTGATTGTTATGCATCCACGATTTGATTTGAAATTATTTTAAAATTCCACTTACATGTGTGCACAACTTTTTCCATTGATTTCAAAAGTTTAAACCTCATAAAAAATAATGCATTACAAGATTGATTAAAACAGTAATGTTGGCATTAGGTATGCTAATAATACGGAAATCTTTTTTAGGAAAAATTAATGTTTTCTAGAGCATTTTAATTGCACTCTGTAAAGTAAATAATTTTAAAATAAGCTATCTTGTATGAGTTTGGGACGATTGGTCCAAAGGGTCGATTGGTCTAAAGGGTCGATTGGTCCAAAGGGTCGATTGACTCAAAGACGGTTTGTCCTATCTCTATGCCCTATCAATTATTCTAAATGCGATCTGTTCAACGCTATGTATTTATTTATATTTTATTATAATTTTACTCACGTTCGTTTTGTAGTTATATTAATTATACGCTTTTGGTATTTGGTATTTAAAATTGTCATTTTAATTCCCGAATTGCCGTTTTAATTCACGAATTTCCATTTTAATTCACGAATTTCCATTTTAATTCACGAATTTTCATTTAAACCCCTTAAGTCTCGCTCCTGTCAATATGACGGTCTGCGGTATTGATCCATATTGGTCTCTCCCGTGATATTGCCGGACTGAAACGTTTTAGAAGCTGTGTAATAAATATTGCGAAAGTATTGATTGATTTACTTTTTGTCGTCTTATATCACATT
>QLNU02005238.1:0-10098 GCA_006491805.2 Dysdera silvatica | reverse complement strand
AAAAAATACAGAGATTAAAATATATATATCGATGTCGTTTTCACCGAGGCCAACAAGATGAACTTTCCGTCTTTTAAAGTTGAAAATTTTTTAAGAACTTCTAGCTCTAAAAAAAAAAAAAACCAGTCCAGGCACTGCTACATTTCAAAAACATGTTGAAGCTTTATATGCGCCAGCAGAGGAGAGGATGATACGTTGACTGTAGCTTGTTTGGAAGAGCACTTGTCCAGATACCAAGAGGTTGAGGGTTCGGTTCCTATCTGGCACTGAATACCGAAGTCTTAACTAATAAACTATCTGAATATATATATAACACAGATAATTTGTCGATAATGTAACAATCACAAGAATATAAAATATATAAAACCAGGACTTACCTTGAGTAGAAGCAATATATTGCTTCTTTTTAGGCATCTTGTTTTATTGAAATTCCACATCTTGAAAAAATAATTAATAACATTTTAAATTATATATCATAATAAAAAATATATAACATGTTTTTTATAATACAGTGTGTCCCAAATGTTTAGTCACAAAAGCTAATTAGCTTTCAAGAAGAATTTATATATTACAAACAAAATATTAAATACAGGAAAATCTCTGTGTTAATGATCATCTGCATTCAACGACCACCTTCCTTAATGATCACTTTTGCTGGAAACTAATTTCTTCCCCCAGAGACCCACTGCTAAATTTACATCCATTCAGAGACCAGTGAAAATCATCCTCCATCTAATAGCGACCACATTCTTGCGTAATGATAAGAGGAATTTCAATTCGTGTATATACGCACATCTTGACCAGAAGGACAATACTTATGAGCTCCCTGCATGGTTTTGAAAGAGCACTCTCCAACGAAAAAAACTTCTTGCCCTCGCATTTTAGGAAACACTGAGGGGAGTAAATAGGTTCATTGAAAGTTCAGTATCCGTTGAAGATAGGGGAATAGCAAATCAAAAGTCATGGAAGGCTCATGTAACTTTAACATAGTCGACACGCGCCCCTCAAACCCTTTTTTTTTTGATGAAACATGAACCAGCATTACATTTGTTCCCTGTGGCCGACACTGCAAGAAGACCCGTGTGAAACCAGTGGGAAGGAGATTCATGCATGACGCAGATCGAATGTATGTCGCAGCCAGGTTGAATGTATTAAAGAGGATACAATGTTAGAGAAAATATTATGTTTTGATATCCAAATATGGGAGGCCTGAAACCTCTCCTCTGCTATGCTATTGGCTGAAGACAATAAAATACATTAATTCGTTCATTTGGTGAACTGCAAAGGTGCTTAGGGAACAAACAAACAAACTAGAAACACTTTAACATCAAAACCAACATACCACTATTCATTCCTTTTTTAAAAATTATACATTTCATGGCTTGCAATTAACATTCAAATTATCAAATCATATTCTTTAAGTTTACATTTTGCCATTCGTGCATATAACTTCTTGGCCCTGCGGTGGCGCAGTGTGGTAACGCGTTCTCCTAGTGCGCCGCTAATCCGGGTTCGACTCCCAGCAGTGCAAAGAACGCTTACTCAGAGATCTCATAAAGATCGCACTGCTCACTGTAGTCCGGGGTTTGGTTCCCTAGGCCTTAAGAGGTTCGGATTCCTCGGAAAACAGTAGGTCCCGGCGCAGCATGACCACTGTAGTCTTTGAGCCGTAAAACCAAAAAGCAAACAAACAAAGCATATAACTTCAATTATGTTTATTGCTCCTTCACATTATACCTTCAATAAGAGACAATCTTTCTGAGTAACTGCTTTTTACAGAACCGATGGCGATTGCCTTATGACGGCTACACACATGCCGATTTATTGTACAGATTTTTTCGCTAGATTTTCCCTGTGTGTCTACACACATTAGGGTTTTCCCATGACGTCATTTTCTGTTGAGTACAAAAGAATTGTTTTTCCATCTTGCTTGGGATGATCGCAAAGCCCATAAAACCCACAGACTTTCATCATACACGTGGGTAGTTTTCCTCACTTCAGCCTGTCTCCCTGAGATAAATCGATACATGTGTAGCCACCTACAGGGAAGTTTTACTGTATATCCATTTCATTATGTAATACATGCTGCTTGCATATATATGTAAGTTCACAACTGCTGACATTTACTTAGTGCATCGTTTAAAATTATAGAAATGGGTATCTCAGTGTAGTCACTGTTTCATGTTTGCCTCATGAAAATTCGCAAAAATACATCATAAATTTGTAGCTTTACAGAGTAAGGACATAAAAGTGGTCATGTTGTGCAGAGACAATAGTAATCTGAGGAATCTGAACCTCTTAAGGACTTGGGAACCAACCCCCTGGACTGCAATGGGCCATTAGTCAGCATATTTTGTTTTAAGCACCACTGGGGGTCAAACCCAGATCTAGTATATTAACAGTTTAAGGTTCGAGTTTTATAGAGCAAAGATCATGCCATGGTGTCATCTAGTTTCCCAAGGGACCTAAACCTTGGTCATTTAAAGAATCAAATCATGGACCACAAATTAGTAGTAAAACCAGTAAGTGTTCATTACCATTAGGACACAAACTTGGGGGTTTTTCTTCATGGTAGGCAAATGCATCGTCACTATACCAGACAGAGAAGAAAGCGAAGTGATGTCAGTAAGTGATCATCAGGAGATTATGCAACATAAAAACAATGCACAATCAAACACTCCTAAAAGTGACGTAACATCAGTGCTGTTTTATGCATGTTAAACACGCAAAGCAACCAAAACAATAACAAACTAAACTGAAATGTTCACAAATAACTGTGTCTGCTTAATATTGAATAAAAAAAAAAATTATGAAAATTTGACGGGTCAACAAATTGTGTCAGAAATAATCAAACTCAGAAAATATAGATGGAAAGGAAATATATCCAGGAAGAAGCTGAACAACGTTAGTAAAAAAGAACCAGATTGTAATTAAGAAATACATAGGGCAAGAATGAAAAAACATCCCAAAAAATAAAAGAGGAAAATCGAATATTTTTTTTTTTGGTAACAGCCTTATGTCCCTTAGCGATTACGGGGAAGAAAAAAACAAAAAAAAAAACACAGGATAGTTTTGTCAATATTTTAACAATATTCATAAAATTCAATAAAAACTCCGCTTACGATATAATTTCTAGCCCTAATGAAGGTTTCTCCAGGAAGGCCAGTAACTGGACTGCCACGGTCTTTGTTATAGAGCATATCACTAAAAAAACAAAAACAAAAACCATTATCGTAGTAAATGCATTATCACGTCTATGCTTGTGAATTGAAGTTCATGGCAAGTTGTAATAAATATAAAACTATATATGTGTTCTTCGTTATGAGTGTGCGTGTATTAGAGATGAGTTCAAGTTGATTTTTCGAGACCTGAGCCCACCCAAGCCTGAAATACTTTGTGGGAATTTGAGCCCGACCTTGAAGTTTCAAATGTAACATTAACTTCTTTGACATAAGATTTAAATTTCTTTTTAAACTACAACATTTAATCTCCTTCGCATTTGCATATATATATATATATACACACACAATTCCTGAAAACAAATCACATAGTTGTATTCCTTGGCGAATTTCGATATAGAAAAGCCAGTTTTTAGCTTCAGTAGCAATTGTGTCATGAGCCCTGATCCGCCCAAGCCTGAAAACTACATGAAATGTACAGCCCATGCCTGGAGTGAGTCTGTCTCATCTTTATGGTCTATATAACCCTTAATGAGAGAGAGGTCATGCATAGACTATAGCTCGGTTCATAGAGAATTCAGCATGCAAATAAAAAGTTCTGTTGGTCTCGATACACCCCTTGTCTCTCTCATGTTTATATGTGATCCTTAAATTACATTATATATATATATATGGCCTGCAAAAGGGTTGCTGGTATCTAACTGGAAGGAGACCCACACGCTGAACGTATGTGACGATGTGTGGAACCGGTCAGGCCAGTAACCTAGTGTCCTACCCCGCCTTCAAGTGGTGCAGGCTGAGCTTTCTATTTATGTGGCAAATTAATATTTGCTGCACGGATAGAAAGGCGGAAGGGGAGGGCTAATTCACCAACCCGTCTAGCCAGCGTGGTGAAATTATGGCTAATTCCTCCATTATGTTGACACACCAGAAACCATGGCCCCTAGTCTCCAGGTGCTGGAGTGCTCCTGATAAAGGCAGCGGTCAGTGTGGCATGAAAGCAGGGGGTGCTAAGAATCACTGGAATGGCCAAGGCTGCCGTTTGTTATTGACCTTGGCTACGTATAATGGACGATCCATTGCTTCTGAAGCAAAACTTCAGGAATTGGAAGAGGAACTAGACAAGATCAAATGGGACATTGTAGGACTCAGTGAAGTTAGAAGAAAAGGTGAAGAGTTGGTGGAACTGAAAAGCGGACATTTGTTTTACTATAGAGGAACGGAAACTGGAAGAACAAGTGGTGTTGGCTTCTTAATCAACAAAAGAATTAAAGACTGTCTTCTGGAAGTTGAAAGTACATCAGATCGAGCAGCGAGGCTTGTTGTTCAACTAACCCAGCGATACCAACTTCAAATAGTACAGGTATATGCACCAACATCAAGCCATACCGACGAAGAGGTTGAAGAATTTTATGAAGAAATCAAAGAGTTACACACCAAAGGGAAACAACATATCAAGCTCATCATGGGGGATTTCAATGCAAGAATTGGACAACAGGAACAAGGACAGACATCGGTTGGTAAATACGGATATGGGAAAAGGAATTCATTTTTTAAGAAAAACCGCAAAGAAAAATGGACATGGAAACACCAAATGTGGGAACTAGTGAAATTGACTATATCCTGGCAAACAAGAAATCAATTATTGAAGATTGCAGTGTACTGAACAGATTTAATACTGGAAGTGATCATCGAATGGTGAGATGTAAAGTGCACTTAAATACTAAATTAGAACGACAGAAGCTCATTAGGAAACAAGTAAGTAAGAGGGTGGATCTAATGAAACTGAAAGTAAATACCGAGGCATTCAAGTTGGAATTAAAAAATCGCTTTTCTGCACTGGAAGGACTTATTGATGAAAGTGATATCTCAGAAGCAAATGAAAACATTGTTAAGACAATAGTTGAAACTGCTGGGGAAATTGGTGGTGTAACCTGTAAAAAGCACAATAGCAAATTATCTGAGAAGACGAAACAGCTCATGAAAAGGCGAAGAGATATGAAGGTGGACAATCGAAATACCAGTTCCAGGATTGAGTACATAGAACTTTGTAAAACTCTGCGCAAAAGCATGAAAGAAGACATAAGAAAATTCAACTGTGAGCTAGTAAGGAAAGCCATTGAAAACAACAAGAGCCTTAGGGTTGTTAAAGGAAGTTTGTCTGTTGGGAAGAAATACATCCTTGCATTAAAAGGAGAGGATGGCACCGTAACAAGAAATAGGGAAGAAATACTTAGAAGAGTTGAAGAATTCTACAAAAATCTATACGAAAGTAACAGTGAATTAAACGAAGACGCCGAAATAGTCGAAGGAACAGCTCCTAAAATCTTAAAAGAAGAAGTTTCATTTGCAATAAAAAATATGAAGAAAGGAAGAGCCCCTGGTGATGATGGTATTACATTAGATATCCTAAAAGAAGCTGGAGAATATGTAGAAGACATACTTGCAAAATTCTTTACCAAATGTCTTAACAGCGGTAACATACCAAACCAATGGGATTCTGCAACAGTAATTCTTTTGCATAAAAAAGGTGATAAAGAGGATTTGAAAAATTACCGACCAATTAGCTTGTTACCTGCTATTTATAAAATCTTCACAAAAGTGCTAACACATCGCCTGCAGAAAAAATTAGATGCAGCTCAACCAAGAGAACAAGCTGGATTTCGAAGTGGATTCAGTACAGTGGACCATATTCAAGTATTAAGAGAATTAATTGAAAGAACACATGAATATGAACTTCCATTGTGTGTTGCATTTATTGACTATGAGAAGGCCTTTGACTCTATAAAAACATCAGCAGTCATCAACTCTTTAAGATCAACAGACATCGAGGATGTGTACATTGACATGGTGAAACGTGTGTATAAAAATGCAAGTGCAAAATTTCGGTTACATAAAGATACCAAAACTATCAAAATTGGTAAAGGTGTGAGGCAGGGAGATACCATTTCTCCAAAACTTTTTACTTCAGCTTTACAGATGATTTTTCAGCTGATAAATTGGAATAACAAGGGAATAAAAATAAATGGTGAATATTTAAATCATCTGCGGTTTGCTGATGACATTGTTATTTTTTCAACGGACCCATCAGAACTCCAAGACATGGTACAAGAGCTCTCAACTAGAAGTGAAGAAGTTGGACTCAAGATGAACCTACAAAAAACTAAGATCATGTTCAATAATTTTGTAGAGGAAACAAAAATACAAGTTGACAACACTGAGCTAGAAATTGCTGATTCATATATTTACCTTGGCCAGCTGATTTCAATGGATGGCAACATTATGAAAGAACTCAACAGACGTATTAAACTTGGCTGGAGTGCATTTGGAAGAAACAGTTTTATCCTGAAGGGGAAATTGCCTTTGTGTCTAAAAAGAAAGGTCTTCAACCAGTGTGTATTGCCAGTCCTCTCTTATGGATCAGAGACATGGAGTCTAACAGTTGGAGCAATACGAAAGTTACAGACAACGCAAAGGAGCATGGAGAGGTGCATGCTTGGAATAACTAGGAGAGATCGAAAAAGAAACACTTGGGTGAGAGAGCAAACTAGAGTAGAGGACATCATTGTTAAAGTAAAAGGGCTGAAATGGCGATGGGCTGGGCATATTGCAAGAAGAACTGATCAACGATGGACAACAGAAATTCTGAACTGGATTCCAAGAGACCACCGAAGACCTAGAAAACGTCCTCAAACTAGATGGGTGGATGAAATAAGAAAACAGGTTGGGGTGACGTGGAAGCGAATTGCTCAGGATAGACTTGTGTGGAAAGCATTTGGAGAGACCTTCATCCAGCAGTGGATAGATAATGGTTGAATATGATGATGATGATATATATATATATATATATATATGGCTGCAAAGGGTTGCTGGTATCTAACTGGAAGGAGACCCACACGCTGAACGTAGTGTCGATGTGTGGAACCGGCCGGGCCAGTAACCTAGTGTCCTAACCCCGCCTTCAAGTGGTGGCAGGCGAGTTTCTATTTATGTGGCAAAATTTAATATTGCTGCACGGATGGAAAGGCGGAAGGGAGGGCTAATTCACCAACCGTCTAGCCAGCGTGGTGAAATGATGGCTAATTCCTCCAATATGCTAATACACCAAAAACCATGGCACCTAGTCTCCAGGTGCTGGAGAGCTCCTGATCAAGACAGCGGTCAGCGTGGCACGAAAGCAGGGGGTGCTAAGAATCACTGGAATGGCCCAGGCTGCCGTTTGTTATTGACCTTGGCAACGTATAATGGACGATCCCTTGCTTCTGAAGCAAAACTTCAAGAATTGGAAGAAAAACTTGACAAGATCAAATGGGACATTGTAGGACTCAGTGAAGTTAGAAGAAAAGGTGAAGAGTTGGTGGAACTTAAAAGTGGACATTTGTTTTATTATAGAGGAACGGAAACTGGAAGAACAAGTGGTGTTGGCTTCTTAATCAACAAAAGAATTAAAGACTACCTTCTTGAAGTCGAAAGCACGTCAGTTCGAGCATCGAGGCTCGTTGTTCAACTAACCCAGCGATACCAACTTCAGATAGTACAGGCATATGCACCAACGTCAAGCCATACCGACGAGGAGGTTGAGGAATTCTATGAAGAAATCAAACAGCTACACACCAAGGGGAAACAACATATCAAGCTCATCATGGGGGATTTCAATGCAAGAATTGGACAACAGGAACAAGGAGAGACATCGGTTGGTAAATACGGATATGGGGAAAGGAATGAACGTGGCGATCAACTCATCGAATTTGCAGAAGCTGAAAACCTTAGCATCATGAATTCATTTTTTAAGAAGAAACCGCAAAGAAAATGGACATGGAAACACCCCAATGGAGGAACCAGCGAAATTGACTATATCCTGGCAAACAAGAAATCAATTATTGAAGATTGCAGCGTACTGAACAGATTTAATACTGGAAGTGATCATCGAATGGTGAGATGTAAAATGCGCTTAGATACTAAACTAGAAAGGCAGAAGCTCATTAGGAAACAAATATGTAAGAGGATAGATTTAAAGAAATTAAAAGAAAATAGCGAGGCATTCAAGTTGGAATTAAAAAATCGCTTTTCTGAACTGGAAGGACTTATTGAAGAAGTTGACATCTCAGAAGCAAATAAAAACATTGTTAAGACAATAATTGAAACTGCTGGGGAAATTGGTGGTGTAATATGTAAAAAGCAGAATAGCAAATTATCTGAGAAGACGAAACAGCTCATGAAAAGGCGAAGACTTATGAAGGTGGACAATCAAAATACCAGTCGCAAGATCGAGTATGTAGAACTTTGCAAAACTTTGCGCAAAAACATGAAAGAAGATATAAGAAAATTCAATTGTGAGTTAGTAAGGAAGGCCATTGAAAGCAACAAGAGCCTTAGGGTTGTTAAAGGGAGTTTGTCTATTGGGAAGAAACACATCATTGCATTAAAAAGAAAGGATGGCACGGCAACAAGAAATAGGGAAGAAATACTTAGAAGAGTTGAAGAATTCTACAGAAAGCTGTATGAGGGTAACAGTGGATTAAACGAAGACTGTGAGATAGTCGAAGGAACAGCTCCTAAAATCTTAAAAGAAGAAGTAGCATTTGCAATAAAAAGTATGAAGAAAGGAAGATCCCCTGGCGATGATGGCATTACATTAGATATCTTAAAAGAAGCTGGAGAACATGTAGAAGACATACTCGCAAAATTCTTTACCAAATGCCTCAACAGTGGTAACATACCAAACCAATGGGATTCTGCAACAGTAATTCTTTTGCATAAAAAAGGTGATAAAGAGGATTTGAAAATTTACCGACCAATTAGCTTGTTACCTGCTATTTATAAAATCTTCACAAAAGTGCTAACACATCGCCTGCAGAAAAAATTAGATGCAGCTCAACCAAGAGAACAAGCTGGATTTCGAAGTGGATTCAGTACAGTGGACCATATTCAAGTATTAAGAGAATTAATTGAAAGAACATATGAATTTGAACTTCCATTGTGTGTGGTATTTATTGATTATGAGAAGGCCTTTGACTCTACAGAAACATCAGCAGTCAACAACTCTTTAAGATCAATAGATATCGAGGATGTGTACATTGACATGGTGAAATGTGTGTATAAAAATGCAAGTGCAAAATTTCGATTACATAAAGATACCAAAACTATTAAAATTGGTAAAGGTGTGAGGCAGGGAGATACCATTTCTCCAAAACTTTTTACTTCAGCTTTACAGATGATTTTTCAGCAGATAAATTGGAATGACAAGGGAATAAAAATAAATGGTGAATATTTAAATCATTTGGTGGTTCGCTGGATGACATTGTTATTTTTCAACGAACCCATCAGAACTGCAAGACATGGTACAGGATCTCTCAACTAGGAGTAAAGAAGTTGAAACTCAAGATGAACTTACAAGAAACTAAAATCATGTTCAATAATTTCGTGGAAAAAACAAAAATACAACTTGACAACGTAGAGTTAGAAATTTCTGATTCATATATTTACCTTGGCCAGCTGATTTCAATGGAAGTCAACATTATGAAAGAACTCAAGAGACGTATTAAACTTGGCTGGGGTGCATTTGGAAGAAACAGTTTTATCCTGAAGGGGAAATTGCCTTTGTGTCTAAAAAGAAAAGTCTTCAACCAGTGTGTATTACCAGTCCTCTCTTATGGATCAGAGACATGGAGTCTAACTGTTGGAGCAATACGAAAGTTACAGACAACGCAAAGGAGCATGGAGAGGTGCATGCTAGAGGTGGAATAACTAGGAGAGATCGAAAAAGGAACACTTGGGTGAGAGAGCAAACTAGAGTAAAGGACATCATTGTTAAAGTAAAAGGGCTGAAATGGCGAAGGGCTGGGCATATTGCAAGAACTACTGATCAACGATGGATAACAGAAATTCTGAACTGGATTCCAAGAGACCACCCAAGACC
>QLNU02005218.1:0-12881 GCA_006491805.2 Dysdera silvatica | reverse complement strand
TGCTGGTTTCACTCCCAGTATTCGTTTTGGAGAAAAAGAGATGCTTTCCCCATCCTGGATTCGAACCAGGGTCCCTCCGTTTAGCCCGGAGTGTCTTGGACCGCTAGACGAATGAGGACAGGAAACAACGCTCTCTTTCTCCGTATGTAAAGATGTTAAGGTATTATTACCCTCCGCAGGGATAACACAATTGCCAAATATGGTCAACACAGAAAAGCCTCCGGGGCGAGATTTTTGTGAGTTTTCGTGGGGGAATTTATTATACTATAATTTTTGCCACCCACGTATTAATTACAGCTCAAACTAGAGCTTGTGTAATTTTGGAGAAAAAGAGACGCTTTCCCCATCCTGGATTCGAACCAGGGTCCCTCCGTTTAGCCCGGAGTGTCTTGGACCGCTAGACGAATGAGGACAGGAAACAACGCTCTCTTTCTCAAAGTATGTTTCTTCCTGTATGCACGGAGACTTAACAAAACTTCACTACATCGAGAATTTTCACTATATGGAGGTTCTACTGTATTCTTAGGAGAATAATAGTCACGAATGTGTTTGAAAGATTTAGGTAAGATGACAAATGCGTCGCCAATGTAACGTTTCCATGATTTGGAAGTTGCAAGTGTCTAAGGCATTGATTTCAAACACCTCCATATAAAGGTTTGCAACTACACTGGAAACGGAGAACCCATTCCAGTACCTTTTCACATGTTTTTACAGTTACACATTATCAGTGTAGTTAGTTGCAACCCTCTATATGGAGGTGTTTGAAATCAATGCCCTAGACACTTGCAACTTCCAAATCAAATTATGGAAACGTTACGTTGGCGATACACTTGTCATCTTACCTAAGTCTTCTGTCATCAATTTTCATGCATATTTAAACAGGCAAGATCCAAATATTCCATTCCCATTAAACGAGACCAACGGCTCTTTACCTTTCCTCGATACTAACATTTCTAGAGACCAGAACGGAAACCCATCAGCTTCTGTTTCAAAAAGCTACTCATATCACAAATACCTACATGTCTGTTACCACCATCCCACAAAGTCTCGGTAATTTGCACCCTCCAATGCCACGTCTTCTCACATTGCAGCAACCACACACTCGGAGAGAAAAAGAACTATGATGTTGCAAATGTGTCCTTTTAGACAACAGTTATCCAAGTAAATTTATTCTGAGAAAAGAATTCTTCCACCGACAAGCAACAGAACTGAAGAACATAATTCCCGTATTTCCACACTGTCATAATCCCTTTCATAGCGGGCATTTCCGAACAGATTGCCCCAGGATCCTACACCGCGTAAATGTAAAAACTTTCCACGAAACTCTTCACACCCTTCGCAACTTTCTTTCTAAAGCCAAAGTTCCCATTCCATTTATTCAAACTTGCAATACTGTTTACAAAATCCCTTGTAATAATTACAACAATTATTTTTCAACCCAACTTGGCGAACACATGCATCAAGAAAACCAACCTGATTGGAATTCTCTAGAGATTTTACATCAAAGTGTCACCAATACATGCAGCAGACTCTTTTTTAGAACCATTCGAAAGCCATAGAATCAGACATCTTTCCCGAAACCAATCCAGATCACTTCCAGAGCCTTACAGTATTTTTATAAACAAACGTTCTAGATCATTTTCTTCACTCCCACCATCAATCGTCTCTGCATTTTACATTTCCTCCATATCCTTATTACCTTGCGACTTAAAAATCAACATTTTATTATTTTTTGTCTTTTTGTTTTGTATTCCATGTTTGTTTTTCTACTTTTCATTGTTCCTTTCTTCAGCCTTCTTCACTCGATAAAGGGAGCAGGTAGCTCCCGAAACATTGTTATTATTTGTTTTAATAATAAACTACTCCAGAAAAATATTGTTTGCATTTATTGTTTTTTCCATCCATAATTGATATTTCACAATGTGGCCAATCAAAACAACAGAGGGAAAAATTTCCAGACCTGGTCTGTAAAATTAAATATTAAACACAAAGTTTTCAAATATATTCCTGATTTTCCCGAGGTGCTATAAATGCAAGTACATTTCCTGACTTTCTCAATGGCTGGACACCCTATATTCAGGACTCAAGAAAAAATTTCCAAAAATCGGAAGAAATCGTTTTCCGACTGGAAGATCGATAAAAAATTGGGTTCGCCGATTTCATCATCGGTGAAGAAATCACAGATGCATGTTATTTATGCCACTTAATTGGGCACTTTTTCAAATCCTACAAATCGACGAGGGGAGACCCCTCCCCTAAAATTCTATTACAGTTTTGAAATAATAGCGGTAATTCAAATATCGAGCTCAAAAAAGCAGAAAACTTTCATGACTGATTCATACTTATAATAGTTTAATATATGACCTTTAAAAAAATGGAAAAGTATTTGAGTAAATTTGTTGTTTCCTCGATTTATAAAAGGATAATTTACAGGGCTGCAACCTCACGAAGATTGAGAAACAATAACCTAGGAAATAAAACCTCAAGCTACGGATCAGTAAAGAAACAGCAAACATCCATTACTATTTAGATTCAATCATGGACGTTTTGGAAAGCAGAGAAGCATGCTACAGCCACACCACAGTATGACTTTTTAAAATTCAAGTTTACTTAGAGTAATTCACAATTAAACATTACCTGAGCAACTGTTTGTTCACCGAGTGGTATATCGTCAGTTCTCAAAGCCACACGTTGCACCACTGCAGTGGAATCTGCCTCCAAAACAATCCTAGAATTAAAAGGTACAAAACAAACCCTGTATAAAATCTTTCATATACACTCACACACAAAAACTAAATGTTAAAAAAAAAAAAAAAATCACACAAAAAAAATAACATGATGATATTTTAATAGGTTTTTTACATGACAGAAACTGGTCAAACGATCATTTGAAACAGATATGATGTCAGAATTTCTGAATGGTATTTTTCCTTCAAGAGTCAAACCAAGAAACTTGCACAATAGTATTAACAACATTAATCAAAGTTTTTATAAATACATCGTATTCAAAATAATCCCAACCATAGTAAAGATTAAGCCTATTTTCAAAACCATTGCTTATATTTCAGAATGTATATTTTACCTTCAAAGCCTCAATTGTGTGACCGATAGCCCAACGTGACGTATTTACTTACAATCATCAAGCATTGGGAGTAATGTGACCTGGTTGGTCCAACGATGGTGCTATGAACACCATCTTTCGGAGAACAACGGTGTGTGCAACACCCATATCTAAATTTAATGTTACATCTCAAGTAAGAAGCATGGGTATCAGAGAGGTTAATTTGCCAATTTTCTAACTTTAATAGAATGGGCCATTAAATACTTCTGCGAAGAAGTTTCTCTACCAAAGTGCAAGTTGCACCCAGAGCAAAACAGGGGCGGACACAGACTTCTTGAGGTCAAGGACAATCTGCCATGGTCTTGGAATAACACCCTTCATTTATCATGAGTTTGGGAACATATTTAATATCAGTTTGAGAACCACTACTCTCTATAAAGATGAGTAAAATTTTCATAAAATGTCATCCTAAAATTACTGGGGAACTAGTAAAGTGACCATCTGAATAAAGTGACAGCCTTTTATAACAAAGAGATCTGGAAAGGACTTGGCCACGCCCATACCAAAGTCTGTGTATAGCGACCACCTGTATATGGTGACCATTGCAGTCGAGTCCCAAAGGCAGTTACTTTATGCAGGCTCTACTGCAATTCCATATCGTTGTTAATAGTGTTTGTGCATTCTTATGGCGTAAGAACAGAAAAGGTCACACTATGCCACAACCTGCGGTTTTCCGAGGACTCCAAACCCCTGCTGCAAATAGAACCAAACCCCAAACTTACAGTGGGTAGAAAAATGGCACACATTCTACGATCCCATCGGGAGACAAACTTGGATTAATGGCACGATACACAAATGTATTACCACAATGTTGTCATAGGGTGGTGGAGTAGAGTTGTTGATAACTTCAAAACCAATGACTTCACAATGGGTTCGCCGAGACAGGACTGATGCCATAACGAGACTTCTGAATCGCGATACCTTTCCACTAAACTAACCTTGCTGTAAATAGAGTCCTGTTTTGTGTTTCATGGCACCAAATCAGCCAAAGGTCATGCTGCGAAAAACAAGGTCCTCCCTCATCGTAATAGAACACTGCACTATTACCGATACATCTTCTGTCTCTGGTCACTGCATGCTGTTGGGTGACCGAGCAGCTAACTGCCGAGTTCCAGCACAAAACAGTCACATCTGTTGGTTAAGAAATGAAAGATTAAGGCCATACCAGCAAGAACTAGCTGGGTGGTTGTCCATGTTTAATGGAGTAAGTGTGTCCAAGAGCAGGCTGCAACAGAACCTACGATTTTTGAAGTTCATGTAAACTAGGGAATTCAATACCGAATTAAGATTAGTAGAAAACGATACGCTCTTGGTACCAACAAGGCTCAAACCTAGATATTTTGCATGGTAAACACGTTACCGTTACAGCACCCAGGCATTGGTGACATGTCCAGTGGGACAGAGACTTAATCCCTAAAAAAACGTAAATATGATGCCACTTACAGAGAGACAAAAAGGAGATTTCTGATTACCTCCCCTTCCCCTCCAAATTTATTTAAAACTATAAAACTCATAGTTAGAGGATTACAAAATACAGGCCACACTGAATAATCACAATCCTACAGAACAAGAGTCGGTACGTTTCTGACAGTAGTGGAAGACACCTCCGCACCCCCATCGATAGCTATAAACACAATTAAATTATTTTTAACTGCAATGATTTGTTTGGAGTATTCTATATATAATTTCTATTTATTGCATTGCATAAATTTAAGCACATTGAATAAATTAAAAATAAATGCAAAAAAGATATTTCATGAACATTTAATAAACAAACTTACCCTCCATCGCAAATTTCATCGATGGCAAGCATAATGATATCTAGATTCTCCATCAAAGTTCGTTTCTCAACATTTTTTCTCAAAATTTGATTGACAGCATCATACAGGCAGTTCAACACACTGGCCAATATAAGCTAAAGAGATTAGAACTGGTCAAAACTAACCAATCTCATTCAAACTTAGAAAAATTCTATGATAGTCAAAAAACCTATGCCACATACTTCATTTTCTTGGCAACTTCCCATAATATAGAAGAATAAATCTACATTGCTGCGATAGACACACGTCAGGCCCCCCAGCATTATGATTTCCGCTAAAACAACAAACAAAATTCCATGTTCAAATCACTTTTCTGCATAATTTAAAAACTTGAGCTTCAAACTGAGACCACGAGTTGGTAAAACATTTGTGCACTAAGTTAGTAAAAATTTAGGGTGTTGATAAATATTTCGCTTACTCAGGAACAGCATGAAGTGATATGTCTGGATTTCAAAATAAAGTGTACCACCACAAAGCTTATGGTGAGAAACTTTGGAAACAGTATGTTGTTAGCTCCTCATATGTACAGTGTTTGCAGAAAATACAGTTACATGCTTCCATCCACTATACCAAAATCATTACATAAGAAACAAAAATGTTCTACTTAAAGTAAGTCAAAAGGAAACAAAGATACTATTAAAATTCTTTTTACAGGAATAATATATAGCTGCAGTTTTGCAGTTTCTATTTCAGAAAAAGGTACTAGAATCCATTTGTTCCTATGAGAGATATGGGTGAGGGGAGGGAGCAAGATGCTCATTTTAGATGAAAATGAGGCATTGACGAAACAATATGTGAAGACTGTTTGACCGTATTCCAATGAAATTTACACATTATATTCACCTTGTAACAATACAGATTTTGGCGTGCCAAACAATATTATAATCCCATTAATATGGCATGGTAGACATTAGTGGATGAAGTATGCATGCAGCTGCTGTGCAGCGAAATGTTATGGTAATGTTTCAGAACCATAATCAGGTGCCTTGGACGTCCTCCATCAAGATAAGATAGGGTCCTGTGGAATCAGCTGTACGGTAATTGAGTTGAATTACCACCTGCGGGTGTTCCTAAACAACACATTATTTTGGCAGCTATATGAAGCAGGAGGACCACAGCCCATGAAGTAGCGTTCATGGTGCCAGGGAAAATCCCTTCAGCAATTACTTCAGGATGCAGATTAATGTTTGGAGGTAGACATATCGAAGCATGGCGACTACTGACTGACATCTGTCTGTGGGGCCAAAACTCTAGAGAGCTGTTGATAACAGACCCTGTTCTATGGAATCACGGTGCATGGAAGGACCAAGTGGCCTGGATTTAAGAATTTAATTACCTCAGCCATGCTGAGAACGCAATTCGTACCTGAATTTGTGGAAAATACCATAAACCAAAAACAATATGGATATTTCCTCAACTTGAAGAACAGCACATTTTGCTTAGCAAACCATTAGTTTCCATTTACCGTCAAGGGAAGTTATAGCTAAAGTACTCTATGGGTATCTAGAAGATGAATATGACGTAGACTACCAACAACATCTACAGCCATCACAGGTGGAAATCCAATCGGCCAAACGATTACCGCATCTTCCGAAGCCAATAATAGAAAACAGATGCTATATACAGCATTTGATACTATTCTGGAAGGGAACTCTGAGGATGAGAAACTCTATAGAAATGATACAGACAATGATGAAAATTATGAGGAGCAAAACCATTCATTAGCTACTACTCCCTCCTTAGACATAATGACTCGAGCAGTTGTAGAATAGGATGGGGTCAATATGTAACAAATTAAAAGCAACTAGGAGTTATCCATAAAATTTAGTATACTGCGGATATACAGCAGTATAGGTAATATATAGAGGGGATGGGTTACCAAGCTGGATGGGAAAAGTTTAATGCAATACAACAGTATATCCTTGTCAATTTTAAAGCTGCAAGAGCAATGGCGTGTCCCATGCATAACGTTGACCTGAAAACGAGAAGATCAAGATGTTATTAATGAAAGTGTGTGATCGGTACATTACTCAGTTTAAAAAAGAACACCGTATTGTTGGAAGAAAAATTACCCAATGTGTAATATTTCTCAATGTTAAGAAATAATTTTTATCGATGTCTTTTAGGCATAGTAATAAGAAACGCTGATGCTAGAGCACAGATGGTGAAATGTTCGTACAGAAAAAAAAAATTCTTTTCTGTACGAACCAGGCTGCAAAAGATTTCTTGAAATTTGTCATTTTAGTTTTCTCAGCATTTTTCATGAACAAATATTTTATTGTGGAAATACCCTGAAGAAGATGCCTGGCATTTACTTTGGCTACTCATTACTACATCTATCTAAGTTCCCAATCAACAGTTTTTATCTGACTTCGGTATGATGGACGGAATCGTGTGACTGTGTTTTCTGGGCACACTGTACATATAAGGAGCTAAGAACATAACGTTTCTCAGGATTCTTACCACAAGCTTTCTGATGGTATACTTCATTTCGAAATCCAGATGTAATACCTCATGCCCCTCCCTAGTTTGTGGAAAAGTTGTAAGGATAATTTTAATACACCCTACCTGTTCTGTTACATGGAAGCATTCACTTTTCAATTAAAGAGGATCACACACACATATCCATATTTCATGATATTAATAAAATTAATTGAATCACTAAATAAAATCATGCTCAATTGAATTTAGCCATACTTATATACAAACAATCATTAACTTGAAATAATTCCAAAAATAAAAAAATCCACTGAAGACATATGGTACGTTTTCTGGCAACTGTTGGATACAAATGGAAAATAACACACCCACACAACATAATTTTTGCATTTTGAACGTTTATACAGTGGAACCTGGTAAAGTGACCACCTTGGTAAACTGGCCACTCGAATGAAGTGTTATAAGAAAGAACTGGTAGGGTATAAGTCACACCTATACCAAAGTCTGTCGTGTACAGTGACCACCCTGTCTATGGTGACCATTACAGCCCAGTCCCAAAGGTGGTCACTTTAGACAGGTTCTACTGCATATATATAAACTGTTGCAAGCATGTAAACTAGGAGTGGAATAAAGAGGGCGAGGCTGAATCGGAATGGCCTTTCAGTCTATGTTAGATATATGTGCCAGAATGATTCAGCACTCGGTAAATTGACAGAATACTGCACAATGGATAGGCATAAACATAAAGTAGAGATAAATGTTTTCACTCACACAGAATAAAAAAAAAATTCCCCTGGTTTCCTGGCAAAATTTCCTAACAAATTGCAGGGGCCTAGTTGCAGGGAAAATGGCTTCATGTTTGCAAGAGATTTAGCTGCTCAAAATAAGATGTTAGGAAAATCCCCACCCCTCCCAACTTTTTCAGGGGTTGACTTAAAAATATCATATGTCCATGACTTATAGAAACAATTTCATGTGAACAGAAACTCTGAATGATTACCATATAATTATTTTGAAATAGCTGATATAAATCAAAGTTTAAAACATTCTACAATTTTATGAAAAGTATTAACTACCTTGAACACAAATTTTGATTAATAATTTACCAATGTTTTAACTATAATTTCAACATAAATTAACCATTGTGTACACTAGATCAATCGCATATTTTTAAAATAAAAACAAAATATTACCATTGGCTCTATGAGTCTTACTATACAAGTTCTTTTCGAAAGCCTTTTGTTCCTTTGCGGTAGGAAACATATCGGTATAATACTGTAAAAAACATTGAAATACTGTTACTGGAAAAATTGTAAAATGAAAATGCTGCGATTTCAGAAAAGAAAATAGTCTTATAGCTGTACTACACTACAACTGTATTCAACATTATTCAATAGGGACGAGACGTTCACATTGCAATACTAATTTTTATAGCTAATTTATGGCCCAAGCAGAAGCCTCACGTTTGGACCACGAATTCCCCAACTGAATAAATCTGGCCATGGGAAGTTGTTTTGGTCTGTAGCAAGTGATGGAATGTTTTTCCAACATGGTTCTTCTAGGCTGGAACGGCAAATTTTGTTACATATTAACAAATGTAGATGCAAATAATAGCATCCATGTAGTTCCAGAACAGCTCATTTTCGGACATTGGTTTATTGGACCAAAGTTGTTTCTTTTGATGTCCTTCACCTATTATGCATGTCTGACAATTCCTAATCATTTTCCCTACCTTTGATCACTAAATGGCAACATTGCTCAGGGCCCGAGAAGGGAATTTTTGATTTTTTTGCTGTGTTATTAATTAAATTATGTGTCAAAAATGTTTTTTTAGTTCATGTAATTGCCTATGTAGCAAAGATGTGGATGTATATAATAAATTCACTCTACAGCCAAATTGGGTCTTTTGCGGTCATGGAGATTTCACAAAACATGGCTTATTTGACATACTTTACCACCCCTTTCAGTTTGTTTCATTAGTTCTAAATCACCCTGTATATATCAATGTATGCATACTGCATTGATAATTTTACTCCAACATAATCTAGTACATCTGTCATAGAGTACAGGCCTATATAATAAATACAACAATTAGATCTACAACTACAGAATTTCAAGATGGTCATTACCTTGGCTAATATCCTATTTCCATCATTATCTAATATTGCTATTGCCTTTACAGCATATAGTGTAGGTTCCTGTAAATATTCAACATTTTAATTTCATGTCCATTTTTCCATCCTACATTGTGCATACAAACAAAAATACAAGCCCAATAACATTAAATTTAAAAAAAAGGGGGTGGGGTGGAGTGAGTTGGCACTAATGCAGAACACACTACCATGTCGTCTTTCCCCCTGAAACTGCTCCAAAAGTGTGGTCATTACGCTTCTGACATCATATGCATTAATAAGATATTCTTGGCACCATTACCTGCTTAGCTTGTGTTTCTATAGTTGTAACGAATTATGACTGAGAATTTAAGCCTGTGTTTCTTGGATTTTATTTTAATTATATTGAGAAGTAAGCAATGTGTCACTGAATGGTAAAGAAAGATGATTTGCTTGTGACAGAATTGAGTGTGCCCATATGTGGGAGCAGAGGTGGGCTTAAGCTCTCCCTAGCTGTTTAAAAATTTCATTTGCCCGAAACTGCTATACATGTACTTTTAAAAGTCTTACAGTCACGTTTTAAAGAGAGGTACTTTTTTAGCTCATGGTTAATTGTCAAGCAGTATCAATTATTTTTGTAGCATTTTGGTATCTTATACGTTCACTAAAACGTTTGACAGGTTTGAGAAGGAGGTAATTTTTCTCTGCAGCCCCTACAAGTACTCATATGGGAGTCAATCTGAGTGTCCCAAATATAAAGAGATGTTGTCTGCCAGACTTAATGTGGATGGTGAGTCTCGGTGGCAGTGAGAATGCCCATGAAGGTATAAGGTGTGCATGGAAGAACTACGTAAATTATTTCAGTCCTTTCTAAATGCTATAAAAAAAAACAATATTTCCTTTACACACAGTTCACACCAGAACATAGGTAAGTACCCAATTTTTTTATTTTTAATATTGCAAGCTTTTCCGATTCAACAAGATATGGTGCCTTGATAATCTGCTTTTAATACCCAATTGGGTGCGCGAGGTACCTCCTACAAGGCATGTCCTGATTCAAGAACATTACTGAGTATACAAAACATATGATAAGCAACGTTCTACAATGGCTGATAGTTGCCGTGCCCGATACAATCGACCTTTAGGAGGCAATGTTCGAAAAACTTAGTGGCAGTAGTGTGTTATGCATTTTTACCAATGAGTTTAAGTCTTAAAATAACATGCTTGTTGATAACCCTTGGTTGTTTTAAGATAGTCTTAAAATGATAATCAAGAAACAAAATTCGTTCAAAACTACAATAATACTTCTCATTCTTTCATTGCCAATATTGTTCAAACCAATCAACAGGGTTCCTGCTTACATTAGAAAAGCGTTTCTCAACCTTGGGGACATGGAATTATGAAATGGGGGGGGAGGGTCACAATATTCACCTACAACTTTACATGTTATAATTTACATGTTACAACAGTAATGAAATCATTTTATGAGAAAAAAATAATTTATTATAAACATTTTACTTACAGTTGTAAGTACATACATAAATAAAATAATGAGATGGTTGCATTTATTTTTCATTTAAAATTTTTTTCATACATGGACCTGTGCTAGAAACACCCAAAAGCAAATCGTTTTCAACTGATAAAAGACAATTTCGATATTTAGTATACCCCACCGATAGGTGAATATATGAAGCGATGGCATATTTAATGAGAGTGGAATCGGGCATCAGCAGTAAACAAACGTTGATTGATTAGAGAAATTTTTGCAGAGAAGTGTGCATGTTAGAGAAAGAGATGCTTGGTGGTATTGAAGTAACTGTGGGCATAGATGAGAGCATGTTTGGGAAGTGGAAGTACAATAGAGGGAGGTGAGTGAAAGGAGAGTGTGTATTCAGGGGAGTTAAAAAGGGTTCATATAAATGTTCTTTTATAGTGGTACATAATACAAGTGCGTAAGTATTGATGGATGCGATGGCGGAGAATGTTTTGCCAGAGTCTACAATAGTGACAGACTGCTGGAAGTTCTATGAAAACCTGTCAGACACAGGTTTCGAACACTTAGCAGTGAATTATAGTCTGAACTTCAAAGACCCCGAGACAGGACAACATACTAATGCAGTGGAAAGAACATGGAGAGCCGTGAAGCAGGAGTTCCGACAACACCAACGACACGTCGCAAATTGTTTGCTTTTTGGTTTTACGGCTCAAAGACTACAGTGGTCATGCTGCGCCGGGACCTACTGTTTTCCGAGGAATCCGAACCTCTTAAGGCCTAGGGAACCAAACCCCGGACTACAGTGAGCAGTGCGATCTTTATGAGATCTCTGAGTAAGCGTTCTTTTTGCACTGCTGGGAGTCGAACCCGGATTAGCGGCGCACTAGGAGAAAGCGTTACCACACTGCGCCACCGCGGGACGCCACGTCGCAAATGATGAACACTTCGACTCCTACTTTGTGGAGTTTATGTGGCGACGACGACACGAAAAAAGATCGGAGAATTTATTCCCATCATTTTTGAAGGCAATAAAAACAATATTCCCACTACACACGTCCGATGAAGACCAATACAGGTTAATAATTTTTCTTTTTTTAATTATGGTAAATGGAAGGAAAAGGAGGGTAAGAGCAGGAACATGAGTGCCCATATAAGGGGGAAGGGAGGGGCTCAAGCCCCCCAGACATTCAAAAATTTGATTTGCCTGATTCTGATAAGCATTTTCTTTAAAAAAAAAAAAAGTACAGTTACATTTTAAAATGGGCTATACTACACATGTGCCCGCTATGCGATTTGTCGCCAAGGCATGGCAACCATGCCGAGACAACCTCCTTCCTAGATTACATCATCACACGCTCGCTTACCCAGCTGCCATGTTTTTTTAAGGAGTAATTACCTGTTACACTGTTACTCTTTTCAGATTTTTTTAACATAAAAAACTTACTTCAGTCTTTAAGCATCTGATCTTTTATGGCTTTTGGAATCATTTCCTCCACTTCCTTTTTGTGACACCACCTCCACATATACTCAGTTTTCAGCGCCGACATTGCGATGCTCTACGTTCCCCACACCTCCTCTCCCTCATTCCTTCTGTGAAGTTGATGAGTTCAACAGCTTTTCGTCGCCAATATTATGATACTAAACATTCTCCGCATCTCCCCCCACCTCCTATCCCCTTTCCCCCCATACCTCCTCAAATCTCTTCCTCCTATACCCACCTCTCCATCCCAAACGTTACCAATTTGTTACAAAAATAAAAACATTTAAATGGTCGCTCATCCTATCGCTACACCTCACAAACCACCACCGGCATGAACAGATGCTACGACACTACAATACAACTACCATGTGCATACATGCATTTTTAACGCTTCACAAAACTTTCCCTCAGTTTT
>QLNU02005215.1:0-14822 GCA_006491805.2 Dysdera silvatica | reverse complement strand
TCATTAATTATTGAAAATATTTTAATTATTGACGTTATTATTAATTATTCAAGTTATTATTGAAAGTTATTATTGATTATTGAAGTTATTAGTGAATGTTATTATTGATTATCAAATTAAGAATTGAAATGCTTAAAGGTCAAATTACTATCCAATTACAGCAGAACCTCTCAGGCACATATATATTTGTTTGAATGTAAGTAATTTGCGTTATTCGGAAAGGATGGGTTCATATTACTAAGTTACTCAAATTTAACGAATTCAGAAAAGAGTTTTGGGTTTTGCTTGGGGAATTTAGGAAAGAGTCTGTGTTAAAAGTAATTCACATTAATGAGATTCGACTAAAATATGATCCATATTCACACTCCCTATCGTTTAATGACATGGACGTTGAAAAATAAAACTTTTAATGTTTTTTTTAATATTAAGCCACTATTTACACTATTTGTAGAAATTTTGCTTGCAGAGTAAATCAAGTCATAAAGTTTTTTCATTGTTGAATGGTATTATACTTTTGAATTTTGTTAAAACTGAGAATTATTTTTATTATTAATTGAAAATGTTGTCAAGAGAATCGATTAAACTTCAACTGGTTGCAAAAAAATGAGACCCATTTCGGTTAAGAATTTTGTGTAAAAAAAAAAAAAAGGTCTCCTAAAGCAATTTTAAGGTGTCTGTCGAGGAATTGAGTTAATAAGGTTAATTTTGAATCTCTAGTTTTTTATACTCCATACTAGGATCTTCTCATTTTTATTATTATTTTTGCTTTATAATAGCCAGAAAATTTGTTTATAGAATTTTTTTAATAAAATTAGAATGTAAGGGAAGAAAGGGAGGGAGAGAGAGAAGGAAGCGACAGAGAAGAAATATATGTTCGTTTGTTCTAGGTAAAATTTATATATAGATATTCCATTATTATGTTTTATTGGAATATATAAAATAAAACAAAATTATGTCCGATAATTTATGTTAAAAATGGAGGAGAGCAGAAAGGTTTGTTAGAAGGCTCTCTCCAAATAAATAGAATTTTACAAGAGTAAAATTTTAATTATTAAGTGCTAACGTGTGACTGCTAAATGTGTAAACAGACTATACATAATTCGTTATTGTTTTGGAAAGTATGCTTTTATTTTCAATAATTTCATTTTTATGTTCATTCAAATCAAATTGGGTAACAGCGCATATACGCATGAATAAAATTCCTTTACATGCTGACGATTTATTAGATATCCAATAGCTAAATCTGTGGCTTTCTCGCTGACAAAGCTCCGTTTTCAGTACCCTTTGATTCATTCAAATTCTGATTCGTCGAAAGTCACGTTTGGCTCCTTATATATTTATATATCATCATCATCATATTCAACCATTATCTATCCACTGCTGGATGAAGGTCTCTCCAAATGCTTTCCACACAAGTCTATCCTGAGCAATTCGCTTCCAAGTCACCCCAACCTGTTTTCTTATTTCATCTACCCATCTAGTTTGAGGACGTTTTCTAGGTCTTCGGTGGTCTCTTGGAATCCAGTTCAGAATTTCTGTTGCCCATCGTTGATCAGTTCTTCTTGCAATATGCCCAGCCCATCGCCATTTCAGCCCTTTTACTTTAACAATGATGTCCACTACTCTAGTTTGCTCTCTCACCCAAGTGTTTCTTTTTCGATCTCTCCTAGTTATTCCAAGCATGCACCTCTCCATGCTCCTTTGGGTTGTCTGTAACTTTCGTATTGCTCCAACTGTTAGACTCCATGTCTCTGATCCATAAGAGAGGACTGGCAATATACACTGGTTGAAGACTTTTCTTTTTAGACATGAAGGCAATTTCCCCTTCAGGATAAAACTGTTTCTTCCAAATGCACTCCAGCCAAGTTTAATACGTCTGTTGAGTTCTTTCATAATGTTGCCATCCATTGAAATCAGCTGTCCAAGGTAAATATATGAATCAGCAATTTCTAGCTCAGTGTTGTCAACTTATATTTTTGTTTCCTCACAAAATTATTGAACATGACCTTAGTTTTTGTAGGTTCATCTTGAGTCCAACTTCTTCTTTGTCGTGCTAAATCGTTCTCTTGAAACGTGTGTATAAAAATGCAAGTGCAAAATTTCGGTTACATAAAGATACCAAAACTATCAAACTTGGCAAAGCTGTGAGGCAGGGAGATACCATTTCTCCAAAACTTTTTACTTCAGCTTTACAGATGATTTTTCAGCTGATAAATTGGAATAACAAGGGAATAAAAATAAATGGTGAATATTTAAATCATCTGCGGTTTGCTGATGACATTGTTATTTTTTCAACGAACCCATCAGAACTCCAAGACATGGTACAAGAGCTCTCAACTAGAAGTAAAGAAGTTGGACTCAAGATGAACCTACAAAAAACTAAGATCATGTTCAATAATTTTGTAGAGGAAACAAAAATACAAGTTGACAACACTGAGCTAGAAATTGCTGATTCATATATTTACCTTGGCCAGCTGATTTCAATGGATGGCAACATTATGAAAGAACTCAACAGACGTATTAAACTTGGCTGGAGTGCATTTGGAAGAAACAGTTTTATCCTGAAGGGGAAATTGCCTTTGTGTCTAAAAAGAAAGGTCTTCAACCAGTGTGTATTGCCAGTTCTCTCTTATGGATCAGAGACATGGAGTCTAACAATTGCAGCAACACGAAAGTTACAGACAACACAAAGGACCATAGAGAGGCGCTTGCTTGGAATAACTAGGAGAGATCGAAAAAGAAACACTCGAGTGAGAAAGCAAACAGGAGTAGGGGATATCATTGTTAAAGTAAAAAGGCTGAAATAGCGATGGGCTGAAACTCTGGGCTGATCGGCAGATTAGTTCTTCAGAAATCATCTCTATGAAATGAGCGGGGTTTGGGGTTTCAATTCTACCTTAAATCTATGAAATAACTGAACTTTAAAAGTAACAACCATGAGAATCTATGTACTTTTTGCCAATGATTATAATTTGTTACATACTTTGCATTTACGATCTGGTTGGCGCGTGTGTTTCGTTAGACGGGTGCAGTCCATTATGATTTAAAAACCGTCTTCAGAAGACACCGTTTTTTCTTTTGAAAAACCAGTTTCGGCAAGACGCCCTTCCCTAAACTGCAATGGACTAACCCGTCTGCTAACGGTATCAGGCGTCAGGTCTGCGCGAACGTACAATACTGTAATATTTTTACCTATGTTTACCTCCTTAAAATTTTCTTCGCCATTATCTTCATAGGCAATATTTTCATTTAATGTTACAGGCTTTCCCAATCACCTAATTTAGAGGACATTGAATTGTCTAAAATAAAGTAAGATTATAACGTATTTTTTTATAATAATATAGCGAAATATCTTAATTTATCGATAACATACTTATTATATGTATGTAAAAATGTGATTATTCGAAGGAATGAGAAACATCGTATAAAATTTTCCATGTATTAAAGAAAATGTAATTCGATGCAACAAGTGAGTTTCGAGTGCTATTTCGTCAAATCTTGGCTTAAAAGTAGGTTTTTCGACTGTTGGCGATTATTTTAATAGGCTTTGGTGCTAAACTTGGCATCATCCATAGGCTGAGCTCTACATCAACAATGCTATTTCATCTCAATGGATCGGGAAAACTGATGGTGGCGTTGTCATTTAAAGTCCTCCCGGAAATAATTTTTATGACTAAAAGATGTTTCTAAATATCTCCAAAAGTCGTATTGTCCACATGCTGTGGACCACAGCGCTTCTTTTTGGTCAAGTCGGCGCCGATAATGATGAAGGTGAGACTTAAATATTTAGATTAAATTAATATACTAAAACTCTTAAATTCCAGTTCTAATTCACTTACTTATAGAATTAAATGAATTAATCATATTATAAGAAAATTAATAAATTATCAAATTGACTGTGGTAACTATGAATTATGATATTATTATCTACAAATATTTTAACAATATTTATGATTTAAATTTAAGTTGAGTAATATGAGACTTCCGTTTAATAAACTTCTGTGGCAACGGGACATTCATTGCTTTTGCGCTATGAAACACCAACAATTAATTCTTAAATAATCGTTCACAACACGTGTCGTATTTTATGTTCTATGATATTTATATAACTTTTTGTGTTAAAATTCAACTAAATATCACTGAAATAGATTTTTAAAAATATATTAGATTTCAAGAAAGGCATGATGTTCCGGTTTAAAAGTTATGATATTTCAGTTGCTTTAGTATGCAATTATTCATTATATTATTAATTAGTTATTTATATTATTATTAATTATTGACTTTAAAAGTAATTATCGAATTGATTAAAAGTCAAATTACCACCCAACTACAGCCGAACCTCTATAATGCACCCATTCCCCATCACGAAATATTCGTTCGTGTTAAAAGTAGTTTGCATTATCCGGAAATGATGGGATCACATTACTAAATTATTTAGGTTTGACGAGGATTCGGAAAAGTAGTTTGCATTATCCGGAAATGATGGGATCACATTACTAAATTATTTAGGTTTGACGAGGATTCGGAAAAGAGTTCCTCTTAAAAGTAATTCCCGTTTACGAGAGTCCACTGAAATATGATTCATATTTCACCTCGCCCTTGGTCTGATATTGTGGATACTGAATAAATACGCAATTTTTAAGGTTTTACTTGTATATTAAGACATTAAGTCCATCGTTCGCAGAAAACTTTATTATACAGTACATCTGGTCATCAAAGATTTTTTAATCGTTAAAAGCGTATTGTTTTCTTGAATGTTGAATTTAAGAAAACTGAAAACTTTTATTTTTATAACCACTTGAATAGATTTTAAAGAAAACTGTCTGACTTAAATTGGTTGTAAGAAAATTAGATTTTATGGTTAAGAATTTCGTATAATCAAAAAGGTCTTCCAAAGTAATTTTAAGAAAGTTGGCGAGGAATTAATCGTTGCGATCATATCTGGCTATCTACTTCTTGTGGGTCAAATTATGATCTTATTTGTTTCTGCTTCATAATAGCCTGAGAAAACTTTTTCTTTGCACTCAGTCTAGACTCAAACCACAGCGATTTCGGATTTAATGTACTAGTGCATTGCGAGGCTAGAATAAGCTTGAGGCAAATTTTATTTTCTTTGTGTTTTTTGACTCAAAACTAAAAGTTTAGTATGAACCATAAAAAAGTAAAGAGTCGAACTTAATTGAAAGAAAGAAAAAAGAGAGAAAGAAAGAGAGGAGTAAATGAAGAGAAGGGTGAGAAAGCGCGAGAAAAGAAAGATCTATTCTGTCTTAGATATAATTTTTTGATGATGCCTATATCTTACAATATTCAAGTCGCTGTATTAGGATATATAAACTAAGGAAATATATGATGTCTGCTAAAATTTCGTTGAAAATGGAGGTGAACGGAAAGAAGTAACTTTTATTACAGGCTCTCCCCCAAATAAGTAGCATATTACGGGAATCAAATTTTATGAATCAATCGCCTTGCCTATCTACATCCAGTTTCGCATTGTGAATGATAGGATGAAAATGAAAGGATGATTAGTGAATTAGTTTGTTTTATTAAACTTTAATTTATTCTTCTAATTTATGGTCTCGTTAGATATAATAGTATTTGAAGCTGTAAGAAAGTCTGCATTTAATATAATCGACTATTTTTCAAGCTGTTGTGATGAGCACACAGTAATTTTTTTTACCTAAATTACTTTTTCATTGTTGACTTCATTTTCTGCATAGAATATTTTCAGTGAATACTGAAATTATCCTTCACAATTCCCTACTTTATTTAATTATTCTTATCGTAATTATATCAAGACATCTATTCTACAAATCAAAGGTGTACATTATTACTAAGCTAATATTACGGATTTTATTTATTTATGTATTTAATGTTACTGTCGTTAAGAAAAATAATCATCTAGAAAGTTTGAGGAGCAACGGATACTCCTAGTTATTATTTCATGCCGAGTTTCAGATTAAAAGAAGACTTTTTAGCTCTTAGTAAAAATTTTTAAACATTTGGCGCCAAATTTGGCCTTGTCCATTGGAGGAGGAGGAATTGTGCAAGGGTTTCATTGGGAAGGGTGGCCGCCTTGTCCATTGGATGTGCTTACTCTCTTATGCTGTAGCCTATAAGGGTGCGTACAGACGTGCAATATAACTTCATAATAGAACATCGTCGCATAACACCCCGTGTCACACGATGATGTTACAGGGAGAACATTGCCGCGTGTCATCAGTGCGTAACAGCACTGCTTCCCATCAGTTCACGCCGATATCCAATCTACACTGACAAAACGCTGTTGATCATAAACCGGTCTAAGTACACGGACCTGGGGTGCAACGTAGCCCTGTAATGTTCCTTTAATGCGACGGGGAAAACCGACAGCTGTTAGGACGCCGAAATGTCAGGATGTTTTGTTACGGAGTGCCGCCCAGACTTGATACGCGACGGTGTTACGATACGGTGTTCTATTGCATGTATGGACGCGGCCTAACAGTTCAGATGAATATAAATGATGTTGATGTTATATAATTTTCTGTCCGAAATTATATATATATACGTGGTATAGCACTTCGTTTTTCAAGAAAATAAGCACCCCTAAAATCTAATTCGATCATTTCGAAATTTCCCATGCCAATTCCTGAAATAAATTGCTTAAAGAATGGATTAACCGCTTAGTGCCGTGCGCGGCTATGTCCCAATCACGACTGATTATTAATTTTGTTTATAATGTTTTATATACACTTTTTTTGCAAAAGGAAAAAAGGGGAAAAAGGAAACTCCCCTAAAATAATCCAAATATCTCGATATTTTGCATGCAAATTCCTTTAAAGCAAGTATGTAAATTATTACTGAATGGTTTTGATTCTCAATAAGCAGCTTTCCAGTATTACGTAATTATCTTGGGGGTTTCCATTTGTATTATTTGCCTATGTCAGCCAATGTTAATTTTTGCTTATTTGGGGGGAGGGGTATAAAATGGCCAAAATATTGCTTACGTAATACTTGAATATTCCCTAACCGAGTGCATGCAAACGTGTGGCTGGACGGAAGTCACGATTAGCAGTTTTGCTTGCCATACATAAGTTACTGGTAAGTCTGGAGGGGAAATTTTTAAAAATTCCCAATATTTTCCCAAGAATTGAAAATAACGGCAATTTAAAGAAAAAAAATATAAAATCTGCAAAATTTTCTCCAATCATTATGATTAGTATATCGCCATTTTTTTTTACATATAATTAATTTCTCATCGCTTTATTCACCATTATCTTTACAAGCCAATATTTGCGTTCAATGTTATAGTTATAACTCAATCCCCTAATTTAGAGGGTTTTGAATTGTTCAAACGAGAGATTGTGATGCAATTCTTGTAATAATAGACTGCAACATATTTTTGTTTTAATTTATGGGTAAAAAACTGCGTTTATATAATGTATGTCAATGTGAGGTTATTCGAAGGAATACAAATACATGGCAAATATAATGCAATGCAACAAGTATTTTCCAGTACTGTTTCGCCAAATCGTGACTCAAAAGTGTGATTTTCAACTGTTGGCGATCATTTAGTTTATCATTGGTGTTAAACTTGGCATCATTCTTAGGATGAGTTCTTTACTCCTTCATAATGAAGCGGAATAGCCCATGGTGATGTTGTCATATAAGGTCCTCTTCGAAATAAATTCTTATAATTATAAAAGATGTTTCTAACTATTTGCAAAAGTGATCCTATCCACATTTTGTGGGTTATAACACTCCTTTTTAGCCAAGTTGGCGCCGATAATGATGAAGGTGAGATTTAAATATTTAGATTAAAATTAATATACTAAAATTTAAAGTTTCTGTTTCCGGGCCTCTTACTTATACAATTACATGAAATAATTATATTACAAGAAAATTAATAAAATTAACAAATTTACTAAGCTAAATATGAATTATACTTACTATTATGAACAAAAATTTCAATGATGTTTATGATTTAAACTGAGTAACATGAGACTTTCATTCAATTAGTTTCTGGTGCATCAGGAGCTTTGCTGCCCTTATGTAATAAAACACCAACAAATAGTAGATTAATTCTTAAATAGTTATTAATAATATGTGTCATTTTATGTTCTAAGATGCTTATATAACTACGTTTTGAATTAAAATTATACAAATATGACTGAAATATTTTTAAAAAAAATTAAATTTCTAGAGATGTGTAATGGTCAAAATTAGCAGGCTCTGACTCTAGAAGTAGTAAGCATTAGTTTATGATATTAATAATTCATTATTGATGTTATTATTATTGGTATTATTATTAATTACTGACATTATAATTAATTATTGAGAATATTTTTACTTATTAATGTTATTATTAATTATTGACGTTACATATTAAGTATTGAAATGTTTAAAGGTCAAAATACTATCCAACTGCAGTTGAACCTCTCATGTACACTCGTATTTGTTTGTATGAAAAGTAATTCGCGTTATCCGGAAAGGATGTGTTTATATTACTAAGTTATTCAAATTTGACGAATTCAGAAAGAGTTTTTGGAATTTAGGAAAGAGTTTGTGTTAAAAGTAATTCATATTAATGAGACTCGACTGAAATATGATCCATATTTCCACTCCTCCTAGTCAATTTCATAGTCAGTTGACATGGACGTTAAAAAATAAAATTTTTGTAATATTTTTTTTTTAATATTAAGCCACTATTTGTAGAAATTTTACTTGCAGAGTAAATCAAGTAACTACACCTTTTTCATTATTAAAAAGGCATAATTTTCTTGAATTTTGAATTTAGTGAAAACAGCAAATTATTTTCATAACCTATTGAGAATATTGTCAACAAAATCTGTTAAACCTCAATTGGTTGCAAAAAAATGAGACCCATTATGGTTAAGAATTTCGCGTAAACCAAAGGATCTCCTGAAGTAATTTTAAGGTGGCTGTCGAGAAACTGAGTCATTTTGGTTAATTTTGAATCTCTAGTTTTTCATAATCCACACTAGAAACTGATTTTTATTTATTTATTTATTTTTTGCTTCGTAAAAGCAAGAGAATTTTTTTAATAAAATTAGGAAGAGAGGGAGAGAGAAGAAAGATCTGTTCGCTTGTTCTAGGTAAAATTTATATATAGATATTCCATCATTTAAGTTGTGTTGGAATATATAAAATAAAACATTATATCCGATAGTTTATGTTAAAAATGTAGGAGAGCAGAAAGCAATCGCTTGTTACAAGGCTCTCGCCAAATAAGTAGAATTTTATAAGAGTAAAATTTTAGAAATTAATTGCCTTTCTTATCTACACTCGATTTCGCGTTACTTTACTCATTTCAGAATGATCAGTGAATTCGTTTGATTAAGTGCTAATTTTTTTATTCTAAATTACATCCTCCTCAGATATAATGGTATCTGAAACCGTAAGAAAATGTGAACCTTTCTAGTGGGGAAGGGGATTAACCTTTTCTAGAGATGGCTAAACCATCCCTATAACCTGTAGGTTACCCCATATATATATACATATCATCATCATCATCATCATCATCATCATCATCATCATATTCAACCATTATCTATCCACTGCTGGATGAAGGTCTCTCCAAATGCTTTCCACACAAGTCTATCCTGGGCCATTCGTTTCCACGTCACCCCAACCTGTTTTCTTATTTCATCCACCCATCTAGTTTGAGGACGTTTTCTAGGTCTTCGGTGGTCTCTTGGAATCCAGTTCAGAATTTCTGTTGTCCATCGTTGATCAGTTCTTCTTGCAATATGCCCAGCCCATCGCCATTTCAGTCCTTTTACTTTAACAATGATGTCCTCTACTCTAGTTTGCTCTCTCACCCAAGTGTTTCTTTTTCGATCTCTCCTAGTTATTCCAAGCATGCACCTCTCCATGCTCCTTTGCGTTGTCTGTAACTTTCGTATTGCTCCAACTGTTAGACTCCATGTCTCTGATCCATAAGAGAGGACTGGCAATACACACTGGTTGAAGACCTTTCTTTTTAGACACAAAGGCAATTTCCCCTTCAGGATAAAACTGTTTCTTCCAAATGCACCTGTTTCTCAAATTTAATACGTCTGTTGAGTTCTTTCTCATAATGTTATCCATTGAAATCAGCTGGCCAAGGTAACATATGAATCAGCAATTTCTAGCTCAATGTTGTCAACTGTGTTTTTGTTTCTCTACGAAATTATTGAACATGATCTTAGTTTTTGTAGGTTCATCTTCGTCCAACTTCTTTTACTTCTAGTTGAGAGCTCCTGTACCATGTCTTGGAGTTCTGATGGGTTCGTTGAAAAATAATAATGTCATCAGCAAAACCGCAGATGATTTAAATATTCACCATTTTTATTCCTTTGTTATTCCAATTTATCTGCTGAAAAATCATCTGTAAAGCTGAAGTAAAAAGTTTTGGAGAAATGGTATCTCCCTGCCTCACACCTTTACCAATTTTGATAGCTTCGGTATCTTTATGTAACCGAAATTTTGCACTTGCATTTTTATACACACATTTCACCATGTCAATGTACACATCCTCGATGTCTGCTGATCTTAAAGAGTTGATGACTGCTGATGTTTTAATAGAGTCAAAGGCCTTCTCATAGTCAATAAATGCAACACACAATGGAAGTTCATATTCATGTGTTCTTTCAATTAATTCTCTTAATACTTGAATATGGTCCACTGTACTGAATCCACTTCGAAATCCAGCTTGTTCTCTTGGTTGAGCTGCATCTAATTTTTTCTGCAGGCGATGTGTTAGCACTTTTGTGAAGATTTTATAAATAGCAGGTAACAAGCTAATTGGTCGGTAATTTTTCAAATCCTCTTTATCACCTTTTTTATGCAAAAGAATTACTGTTGCAGAATCCCATTGGTTTGGTATGTTACCGCTGTTAAGACATTTGGTAAAGAATTTTGCAAGTATGTCTTCTACATATTCTCCAGCTTCTTTTAAGATATCTAATGTAATACCATCATCACCAGGGGCTCTTCCTTTCTTCATATTTTTTATTGCAAATGAAACTTCTTCTTTTAAGATTTTAGGAGCTGTTCCTTCGACTATTTCAATGTCTTCGTTTAATCCACTGTTACTTTCGTATAGATTTTTGTAGAATTCTTCAACTCTTCTAAGTATTTCTTCCCTATTTCTTGTTACGGTGCCATCCTCTCCTTTTAATGCAATGATGTGTTTCTTCCCAACAGATAAACTTCCTTTAACAACCCTAAGGCTCTTGTTGCTTTCAATGGCCTTCCTTACTAACTCACAATTGAATTTTCTTATATCTTCTTTCATGCTTTTGCGCAGAGTTTTACAAAGTTCTATGTACTCAATCCTGGAACTGGTATTTTGATTGTCCACCTTCATATCTCTTCGCCTTTTCATGAGCTGTTTCGTCTTCTCAGATAATTTGCTATTGTGCTTTTTACAGGTTACACCACCAATTTCCCCAGCAGTTTCAACTATTGTCTTAACAATGTTTTCATTTGCTTCTGAGATATCACTTTCATCAATAAGTCCTTCCAGTGCAGAAAAGCGATTTTTTAATTCCAACTTGAATGCCTCGGTATTTACTTTCAGTTTCATTAGATCCACCCTCTTACTTACTTGTTTCCTAATGAGCTTCTGTCGTTCTAATTTAGTATTTAAGTGCACTTTACATCTCACCATTCGATGATCACTTCCAGTATTAAATCTGTTCAGTACGCTGCAATCTTCAATAATTGATTTCTTGTTTGCCAGGATATAGTCAATTTCGCTAGTTCCCCCATTTGGGTGTTTCCATGTCCATTTTCTTTGCGGTTTCTTCTTAAAAAATGAATTCATGATGCTAAGATTTTCAGCTTCTGCAAATTCGATGAGTTGATCGCCACGTTCATTCCTTTCCCCATATCCGTATTTACCAACCGATGTCTCTCCTTGTTCCTGTTGTCCAATTCTTGCATTGAAATCCCCCATGATGAGCTTGATATGTTGTTTCCCTTTGGTGTGTAACTCTTTGATTTCTTCATAAAATTCTTCAACCTCCTCGTCGGTATGGCTTGATGTTGGTGCATATGCCTGTACTATCTGAAGTTGGTATCGCTGGGTTAGTTGAACAACGAGCCTCGCTGCTCGATCTGACGTGCTTTCGACTTCAAGAAGGTAGACTTTAATTCTTTATTATATATGTATATATATATATATATATATATATATATATATATATATATATATATATATATGGCCTGCAAAAGGGTTGCTGGTATCTAACTGGAAGGAGACCCACACGCTGAACGTATGTGACGATGTGTGGAACCGGCCGGGCCAGTAACCTAGTGTCCTACCCCGCCTTCAAGTGGTGCAGGCTGAGCTTTCTATTTATGTGGCAAATTAATATTTGCTGCACGGATAGAAAGGCGGAAGGGGAGGGCTAATTCACCAACCCGTCTAGCCAGCGTGGTGAAATTATGGCTAATTCCTCCATTATGTTGACACACCAGAAACCATGGCCCCTAGTCTCCAGGTGCTGGAGTGCTCCTGATCAAGGCAGCGGTCAGTGTGGCATGAAAGCAGGGGGTGCTAAGAATCACTGGAATGGCCCAGGCTGCCGTTTGTTATTGACCTTGGCAACGTATAATGGACGATCCCTTGCTTCTGAAGCAAAACTTCAGGAATTGGAAGAGGAACTAGACAAGATCAAATGGGACATTGTAGGACTCAGTGAAGTTAGAAGAAAAGGTGAAGAGTTGGTGGAACTTAAAAGTGGACATTTGTTTTATTATAGAGGAACGGAAACTGGAAGAACAAGTGGTGTTGGCTTCTTAATCAACAAAAGAATTAAAGACTGTCTTCTGGAAGTTGAAAGTACATCAGATCGAGCAGCGAGGCTTGTTGTTCAACTAACCCAGCGATACCAACTTCAAATAGTACAGGTATATGCACCAACATCAAGCCATACCGACGAAGAGGTTGAAGAATTTTATGAAGAAATCAAAGAGTTACACACCAAAGGGAAACGACTGTGTTATCTGCATTGGTAAAATCTGTCCTCTATATCCCGATGGTGGGTCTGGGTCACTTTGCATAGATGTCATTTCAGTTTGTAGTTGCACTTTGTTGGCAATCGCAGCTTGGCAAAATCGTAATTTAGACGGTTTGCGGTCTGTTGCAGCTTCTTCGATTACCTTTTTACGTTTATCTTGTCTGCTTTCTGCACCACTTTTCTTATTTTTGCCAGTGCTGCTCTGTTCCATATCGCGGATTTCTTTTGCATGCGAAACTTTCAAAATAAATCGTCTTGTTTCCGATAAGGTGCCACAAAATAATTTAACATAAAAACTTTTGAAGTTTTATAAAGTAAACAAGCCATAATTATTGAAGATTTATGTGTAACTTTAAAATATGAAGAGGGACTTAGAACACAAAACAAAACAAAAATATTAATTTGTTGATGCATAATGCCATGGCCCTATACGATTCTATTGGAGGGTGAGTATAGGCAGTCAGACTCCACCCGGTCTACGTCCACGTAGCAAAAGTGAGTCGGAAAATTTCAATTTACAGTCGACAATATTCAAACGTACACCTCCCTTGCGAAAATTACGTTAGAATGGCACTGGTCATGTATTAATAATTCTCTGTACCTACCCTAAATAATCATAATAATAATGATTAAAACAATATATATTAATTATTTTTCAGCCATTTATGTTCCTCACGCCATCGAAAAAATGAAAAAAAAAAAAAATCTTTGGGCCCAACGGAGCCACAGTCGTGGGGACAGAGCGCAGTGGGGGATCGCCCATCAGCCCACCGGGCCTGTCCGGGCCTGATGTCTACTTCAACAAAACACGGGTTATCCGAAGTTGGTCATATAAATACTTCTGCATCTGCCTGTTAAATTTAAATAACTATTTTTTTTTATTCTGGTGCGCATGTATTCTATTATGTGAAAATATTTTTTTTTATTTCTGAAAACAGGCCTTGCTGTGGCGCAATAGTAATGCGTTCAGCTAGAATACCGTTAATCCAGGTTTGACTCTCAAAGGTGCCAAAAAAATCACCGATTGTTTACTGCAGCCCGGAGGGTGGTTCCCTTGGCCGTAAGAGATTCGGATTCTTTGGAAAAATATAGGTGCATTGCATTATGTTGTGTACTGGTCATGCATTCGCCTACCCATTTCGTGAATTTGAATTCGACTCCTAGTGTTATCTCAGAATGTGTGTTTTTTCCTGTCTATAGGAGTTCGGGGGTTGATTCCCTCGGCAGTAGAGGTTCGAATTTCTCGGAAAAGTGTAGGTTCTAGTACACCGTAACCTATTCTGCCCTTGCGCCGTAAACACACAAACAAACAAAATTCTAAACACGTAAAAAGTAAACAGAAAGTCAATTAGTCAACGTTTATTGGCGTAGTGATACCAACGCCGATGGTATGGCGTGACCAGATGGTGAAACGTTCGAAAGAAAATAAATATTTCTGCCTTCGGTGGGACCTGAACCCACGACCTTCCACTTGCCGGGCGGAGGCTCTACCCACTGAGCTACGAAGGACAATATATAATCTCTTTACGAACGTATATATATTGTTGCCAGTTATTTCGCAGAATGGTGTAGTACATGGACTACTATTTAAACCAAATTGCAAAGAGACTGGTATTAAATTGATCGAAATGCCCGTTGCAGCATATGTATTTATTTTATATAAATCGAACACTACGCAGATTAAATCAAACAACAATGTCAATCAATCAACGTTTATTGGCGTAGTGATACCAACGCCGATGGTATGGCGTGATTAGATGGTGAAACGTTCGAAAGAAAATAAATATTTCTGCCTTCGGTGGGACCTGAACCCACGAC
>QLNU02005212.1:16715-35932 GCA_006491805.2 Dysdera silvatica | reverse complement strand
GAAAAGGTTTCCGCAGGATGGGAAAAAATTGAGAACCATTGTTTTAAACCACAGGTTCTTCAATTGTGGTTCGTGGACCATTGGGGGTCCGTGAAACCTTCCCTGTATTCCACAAAGTTTCGGCAAAATACGAAGACAAGAGCATTTGCTCTTTAATGATGAAACACTAGAAATAAATATGTATGATGCAAATTCTGGGCTTTAAACTTTGAGTTAATTCTTGGGGTTAGCGAAGACGAGTGCTCTCCGAAGTGAGTCCGCCGCCTATGAAAGTTAAAGAACCTCTGTTTTAAACCATTCGATTGTTTTGTGGGGAAATGGCACGGCGTACGAAGGGAGGGGTTGATAGAGGTGATAACACCTCAATGCTATGCAATTTTGGATACATATGAATGATGTTGTCCAGTTTGCGTACGTACGACTTGCGTACATCTGAATTTTTGAACTATTTCGTGAGATTTGCGTACGTGGGGTGAAAATTTGCAACGAAGTGCGACTTGCGTGCAAGTTTATTTTCAGAGGGAATTCGGATCAATCTAAGGTGTCTCACTGTTCGTAATTCATGAACAAAACTTTATCATAAGTATACCGTAAAACCTCCCTTAACAAGTATTTTTTCCGTAAACGGATTTTCTCCCTCCCCCGTAGACCCAATGCTAAATTTACTTCTATTCAGAGACCACTTCTCTAAACGACCGCCTTTTCACGGAACTGACGGTGGTCGCTTTAGGGAGGTTTTATTATATATATAAACGAAAATATATTAACATATATACACTTTAATTAATTAAATTATATACATGCAGTAAAATGTCTAAGCAAATCTAATTGGTACCAATATTTCACCGTTCCGATTATAAGCAATAGAACTAGAGTATTTACATTATATAATTGAGTCCTTATGCAACACTTTTATGTAGAAATCTTCTGAAAATTGTTATAAATTATATTAATGAATAAAATTATTGTAATACATTTTCGAAAAGTTCGGATTTTGGTGCATTTTGTCAAAACTTTCAAAATTTAATAATGTGAATTTTGTGTTATGTATTAAAAATAGCATATATCATATCATCATTGATATACTAGTTGTTAACACAAACAATGTAGAAGTGGTCAGAAAAAAATACATTCAATATAACTTGCTCTACACCTAACATAGTTAATGCCTGATACAGCTCATTCGATCTCCAATCTAATTCATTATTCCCGCCCCTCCTCTTAATAAATACTTATTTTGAATTTAAATGATATTATGTTATTTTTCATAAGGAATTTCTTTCTCAATAAAAATTCTACCAGCGTTTTTAACAATTTAAATGCGGTTTTTTGTACAGTTTTTGGTACAATTTGAATGTGTACCTACATGCCCATAATTAGGTCTATGATTTCCATTAATTGATTAAGAATAAACTCGTGACTCCTATAACTTTGAATTATTTTTTGTACGCAAGTTGCACTCAGCTGGAAATTTTCAACCCACTTGTACGCAAGTTGCACATAACCATATGAATATATGGAGCTGTAGCTCTATAACACCCTCCACATGAACTTTCTGCGTACACTAATGGGAAATAAATGTTATTAGAATATTTCACAGTTCAGTCTTTTTTGTTCCGCGGTCCAAACAAAAATAGTTCTATATCTGCGGCATATTTTAAAGGCTAAAACTTCCTAGTTTGGTCGCTTAGAAGTGATCGAAATTCTAACCATGGCCGCAACTAGAGGTGGCCGTAAAATCGGTTGAAATGAATCACAGGGGAGAGTACGTCCGTGGATAAGGAGACGCAATCTGGTTGGTTCTGCCTGAGGCGCGAAATAATCTAGCTACGGTGCTGCTACTAAACTGCGGCCACTTTCCCAAAATTTGGAAAAAACAATAGGAAAACACTCGTCTACTCTTTTAGTTTTATGTGGCCTTTTATTTAAAAAAAAAAAAAGAAAAAAAAACTGATTCACTTTTTGATTGTTTCACTTCGTTATTCTATCTTGTTGGTTTCTGTTTATTTTTCTCGCCAAAAGTGATGTACGCAATAGTATGTGACTTATATTCCGTAACGTGCATTTTTGTTTATTTATTTTTTTAATGTTTTTCATTCATCAAGCACACGCCTTGTTTATGATCCGAAGGGTTTTTTGAAGGCTCCGAAAGATCCTAGTTGTCCGTAAGATCCATTTCTAAGATTCTCTTGGCGTCAACAATAGAAATTGACATCAGAGAAAAGGGAGGTTTCGGTTATCATAATGGACTTGCGCTCAATGTACGATAGAGTGAAAAAAGAGTTATGCTTTAACACGAAAAATCGAAATGCCAATCCACGCCCACGAGAATAAAAGGCCTATATTTTATTTGACAAAAACGGAGGGCCCTTGGGGTCCGGGTCAGACTGGCGCCGGAGACAATATGGCTTACGCAATATCTGCTGAATAAACAGTTCTGATGTTTTTTTAGGCTTGTTTCACTGCTTTGACGAAATGATTATAATTTACGTGGTCACTATTTTTTTTTTATATATTGAGCATATATTTTATTATTATTACCTTTTTTATGATTTACTTTTTTAAAATGTCCCATTCCTTTATTCTATTCGTTAATTTCTTAGTGTATGTTTCTGATGAGTTTCCACATGTGGTCGTTGTTAAATTTAAAGTGGAAATTGTCTATAACTACCTCAAAGGAACTAAGCAAATTCGGTCGTTATAACCGACATTCCTGTTTTCAATCGTAGTACGGAAATGCATTTTTACGCTTATTTATTCTAATCATATTTATATTTTTTATGTGAAATATACAAAAAAAATTTTTTTCTTTTTTTTAAATTGAACAACGTGATTTGAGTGTTTGCCAGAAGGTGGGGACCCACTTGGTTCTGCTGGACTGTTAACTCGCGATATAGCCGATTAATTAATCTTTTAGATAGAAAAAAATCGTTGTTATAGAAAGTACTGACATTATATATATGGTGGCCGCTAAAATCAGTGTCATTATAAACGATTTCTATGCTATGAGTATGTGTATCTTAGTGTAAAAAATTCTTAAAACTCCTGTGGAAGAGGAGGTTCCCGCTTCGGTTAAGAGAAATGGTTTTAAAAGACACATACCGCCATGAAATTACCTATACTATTCTTAAACGTGTACCTTAAGAACAGTATACCGCATTTTAATATAGCTTATTGCATGTAACGTCAGTTTAATAAAGTACTGTTCTTTCAAATTTTAGTTATTATAACTTTCTCAGTCCATTATCCCGTTATCACTGTGCACACTTTTTTACTTTCACGTTATAGAAAGATTATTTTAAAGAAACATTAATTTAACATATATTTTAAATGGACGTTCTCAGCAGTAGTTTCCATCAAAAAACATTTGCGAAAAATAATTTTTATCAAAATATTGTTACTTAACATTCCTTAGTTTCATAATCAGAGTTGAACTGTAACCTCTCTCCATCATCCCCTCCTCACGCTTCCTTTTTCCAAATGAAACGGAACGCCAGGAAGATGGGGAGTGTAAATATAGCAAAATAGATACAGCTCGAACTATGAACCATCCCTCAGAAACATAGATAATGAAGGAATTTTAGCAGTTGTTGCTGATGCTGCCGACACTTGTGATGGCGGAACGATTCATAGTGGCCCAAAACACGCTAGTTTAACGGAATAGGGGAAAAAAAACTATTGTGGGCTTGATTGGAGCACAATTCCTCAACTTTGGATATTGTTTGTTGTTTCTTTTGTTGGCGAGAATTCTTTGAATAACAGGTTTTCCCGCTACAATTCCCTTATTTAGTGTAAACACCTGTAACAGAAGCGGAAAAAGAAAGATCAAGAAAAGAATAATAACAACAAATCAGAAAGAAATTTAGAACGCACATCATGCTGAAGAACTCCACAAAGGAACGGAAGCTACGCCGCCATTGCCTTTGTATTGAAAACCTATTTTGGTAAATGATGAACAATCGGCGGGGAAGACCTCTACAGAAACGTTCCACCCCCTTTGGTTAATTAACTTTAAGTCCTAATGACTACCTATTAGCAGGTGCCGCCATGCCTTCATCCTATTTTCCAGTAGCCAAGGATCCTCCAACAATACGACACCTGGTTCCAGCAACCAAAATGGAAGATCTTCTTGTTGTTTCTTTGTACACAAACAGCGCGCAGAGATAATGGCCATTGGGAACATTGAGATGGGGAGGGGGACGGCTACAGTGAACCCTGACCTCTTGACGAACCGACTTTGATCCTGAGGGAAAGGTAAGAATTCTGTTGGTCCTATTGCCGCAATTGCAGATTATGTCTCTTTATAGGTAATCGGAAGTTGTGTACACAAACCATGTAGGCTTAGACTGATTTGGTTTTTACTGTTGCCAAAATAAACTTGCCGTAAGACACTTTCCACGACGGTTCTCCGTATTTTGTGACTATAATGACCTGCTGACACACTGAACGAACCAATTACACGACCATCCCAGAAGAGAACAGCTATTTTTAGGGGTAATATGGATAAAGTTAGGAGCAAAAAGACCCCTCACTTTAAAGTGAACATTTTTTATGTAACTCAAAATCAATCAGACGAATGAATTAACTGACGGAGAAATTGATTTAGGGAGTAATTGAAAATAATGCCTGATATAAAGAAATTCTGACGACATTTTTATCAGTACGTTATACGCGGCGTCAGCCCCTATATGTACAAACGTAATCTGAGTCTATCAGGACTGTAGACAGGATGAAGGGGCAAGGTAAAGGGTCTATGAGGCAAGGGCGCCCGGGGGCGCACCCCTGATGGCCCCGATTTGGAGTATAACAACACGATTAAAACATTTAGAGTGCATTTTTGCGACTTAGGAATCCGTTGTTGATTAGGACTCTTTTAGGACGTAGTCGGACTCTTTAGGACTTGATTAGCAGCCTTAGGACCCTTTGTGGACTACGCCAGACTCCCAGTAAGATATTAGTTATGTGTAAATATACGATCCTGAAGTCACCTTAGGAGGTCATTTCCGTCTCAGAGACACGCAACACTTTATCTCGAGATGTCAAATACATGCGTCAATTTAGAAGGCCAAGGCATATAAAGCTTAGGGCAAATCTCGTCACCCCTGAGGCCTTAAACATGGGAAAAGCTAATCACAGGGTATCTCCCCAAATTCAATTTCAAACTTCCCTGACTTTTCCAGGTTTCCAGACCAAATCTTAATCGATTACCAGTTACTAATTACAGTAAACAACATACAATGCACTCAAATATGCGCAATCAAAATAAGTTTCAAGGCCATAAATTCGATTAATGCAAACCCCAAAGCCATTTATAACTCAATTACAGTGAATTTACAAATTCAAAAACTGCATTAAAAAGTGTATTTCTTTACACTAAAAACTTGCATTAATTAAATATTTACAACAACACTTTCATCCAGCCCTTTTTGTATTTATTATAAAAGCATTTAACTATATAATTGCAAAGCTGATGCTTCATCTTCCATTCCATTTAAAGTGTGTATGACTATATATATAAGGCAAAGTTGATTGGTACGATCAAATTCTCTTATAGATTAAATAATTTAGCTAAAAACACTTTTTGTTTTTCAAGTTTTAGTTACATATTTGGCAAACAGTTTCTTCTGAAAAATATATAGGCTTAATAATTTTATATAAATTATATTAGTTTTGGTGCAAAATGGTAACTTTTGGAAGAAGTTTAGTCAAAAGTATAAGTTTTTCAAAATTTTCAGTAGGTAATGTGGTATGAAAAGCACAGTTCAGGAAAATTATTTTAATAAGTTATTTATTATAACAATGAATTTTAAATTTCCCTGATTTTGGTCTTTGGCCAATTTCAAATTTCCCCAATTTTTCCAGGTATTCCAGATGAGTAGACACCCTGTGATCAAATAACCCTCTTGCTGAGTTCCCCTTTCTGATCAATAGATATCTTTCGATATATAATAGTATATTTCAAATCGCACTAAGCTTACAGCGCCAGCGACAACCCTTCAAAATTCTGTACCTTGTCCAAATTCTCTCTTTCTCTCTCTCACATAGTTAAATCAAGAATAGGACACAGCTGTATAAGAAGAAAATTCCACTCCGTTTTCAGTATAATTTTCTTTCAAAAATGTCAGACTTTAAAATACAAAAATACGCACCATTTAGATAGCAACATGTTTTGTTTCTTCTTATACAGAAACCTTATACAGAAATATTTAACCCGACAGATTGTATGTGTTTTTTCCGACGGGTTAGTTTTAATATCAATTAATTTCTAATTATCTGTATAATTACAGTAATGTGTATTTAGAAGGAAAGTGTATTAAAATTATTACGGAAAATTGTTAGTGGGCCTCAGGGCCGGCGCCAGCAAATTTGTCGCCCTAGGAGAACAAAGTCCCCCCCACCGTAATAAATTGATACCACAATACATCTTGAAACATTCAAAGGATGGAAAAATAAGGCCCACCATTCCACCCTCTCACTATAATTCTGGTAAAAACACACAATCACAGTTTATCTGATAACAAACAAATAAATGATCAAAAGCATAAAAATATTGTGGTATTTTTGCTGTTGGAGAAAATTGTAGTTCTCAATGTTGTAATATTGCACAAATAAAAAAGAAGAGAGTATCCTCCAAGCCTCTATTGCGGCAGCGGCAATGCTCCCACCATTGATAGGTGTAGCCACAATAGGAAACTGTTATTCAGATTTATGCAAATTGTTTAGAGGAAAATTTGTTAATGTGAAAAGCTAGAAGTTGAGGGCATGGAAAAAAAAACGGATAAGGGAAGCATGTGTAAAGATGAGTAAATACTGATGAAGTCATTCAGTTCCATTTATTTATTGCCAAGTTTATTTCAATCATCTTACGGTATTATGTATCTTTAAAAAATAAATCTGCCATGGTGTCGCTCTAGGAGAGAGCCTAGTTTGCCTATATATAGTCGTGTAGGACCTGCTAATACTTATTAAGCAATATCATGGAGGATAGATAGCAGATCTCATTAAATAATAGTTTAAAAATTTTATTTTATTTTTTAAAGGGAAACCAAATGTGTCGAAAAAATAATATATTCTTTCTCGGTATTAGATTAAGTTTGCAGGTGGGAAGGCGAAGCGGTTGTTATTATACATTAAGTTATTTAAACATCTTATACAATAAACACATTCCATAATTAAAAACTTTTGTTTTTATTTATTAAACTCAGTATTATTAACTTTTTGTACGGAAAGTCTTTTTTTTTCGCGTCTCCTTTTAACTGACGTTGAAGTAAATTACAAACATTTTAAAAGTAGGCTCTGGTAACGAGAAGGCACAGAAACGGTCGAAGAGGAATTCCTTTGAGAAAGAAGAAAAAGTAAAAAAAAAAGGAGTGAAACTGCTGATAAGACACGTCGTAGAAGAGTATCTCATCAATTCGCCCACCCCCTGGAGCACGGAAGGACAGCCCCCCCCTTTTCTCAGTTGACAAGCCCCCGGGAACGCGGGTCCCATTCAGGTAAACAAAGGGGGTCCACTTCAGGTGAATGGGCTTCCCCTTCTCTGCCTTCACATTCTGAATCGTCCATGGTAATTCGCACGTGCTACCAGTATTTAATGCCCGTAAAAGCGCACACACACTTTGCTCATCCCTCCCTACTATCTTTCCTAGACAGTACTTTCTCCAAAATGAAGACCTTACCATAACATTAAGGTACTTAAACTCTCCCTCTGTGAGTCCTTCAATAGGCCTGATATTTTGCACTAAAACTAGTGCTTTCTAAAATAAACTAGACCGGTGTTTCTTAAAGTGCGTTCGGCGGAATCCGGAGATTTACACGATGGATCTCCAGGGGTTCCGACATCATCGAGATTTTCTAGAAAATCTATTTGCTTTCCATGAAACTTCTTAGGTTTTCTTTAAGTGGGGATTATAGAGAAGTTCAGTCACTAGGCATATGATAAGAAAATGGGTTCCGTCACTAGACATATGGTAAGAGGGTTCCGTCATTCCGTCACTAGGCATATGGTAAGAGGGTTCCGCCACGAAGCATATGATAAGAAGGGGGATTCCGCCACTAGATACATGGTAATAAATGGGGTTCCGTCACTAGACATATGGTAATAAATGGGGTTCCGTCACTAGGCATATGGTAAGAAATTGGGTTCCGTCACTAGGCATATGGTAAGAAAAGGGTTTCATGGGATAAAAGATTTGAGAACCACTGAACTAAATAATTTTAAATGGTGTAGGGAAAATGCCTTTACTTTTGCTTCAAGACTGTTTTTTCCAAACTTTTTTTTTTCTCACAGGATCCCCTTATATTTAAAAAAATTGAGAACACCAAAGATCTATTTCTTTTTTATCATGTGTGTTTCCTTGGATTATATATGGGTTGTTAAGTGAGAGTAACATGTATAAAAAATTTCTGGGACCCCTCAGGGGTCCACGGACCGCAGTTTGTGAAAGGCAGTTTCAAGTTATGCCATTTTAGTTACTTGACACTCAATTTAGGGATATTGTCACCTATTTAGCGTCGAAAGTAAAAAACTAAAATGGTGTTACTCATTGCTACATCTGAAATTGATGACTGTATAATCAACTTCTTATGCCACATGCTGTGAAAGGTTTTGTTAAATCTATTAACATATTTGGCGATTTATCTTCAGAGTAAAGAGTTTTCACCGCCAAAAATATCACAAATACGAATTTTAAAACATACCGAAGGTGTTTAATTTTTGATTTTAAGAAAACAGCTGCAATAACTGACAAGAGAAAATGTAATGCTATTTAGTTAATACATATATTTATATTACATAATTTTCATAATAATTCTAAAAAACACTAGAAGGCAGAGTTGCTAATTTATAAAAGAATCAAAGTAGTAATTTATGTTGTTTTTTTTGGTAATTTTATTATAGAGAATGTTTTAAAACTTGCGTTATATTGCTATATTACCTACATTCTTATTGTATATTTTGGTATATTTTCCAATTATGTACGCTTTTAATAAAAATAAAAGGTTATATATAAAAGCTTACTCTATTTCAATGTTTACAAAACAACAAGATAAATGGAGTTCAAAGCTTAAAAAATAAACTAAAACGAACTGAAAAACCCTAGTATTGAACGTGTTAAAAAATAAACAGCATAAATTTGGATTTTTGGAAAATTCTCTTAAAATGCCTCTCGGGGCAATATTTCAACAGGCTTCAATTCTCGGTAGAGAAAAAAATGTGCCGAAAAACCTTTTTAAAGGGGGTGGGGGAAGAGGAACTTTCACAGTTGTAGTGGGATGGTTTCAGGCACGCTTGGCAGGTAATTCTTCGACTTTGACAGTCTTTTTCTCTAAGGCTGACCTTGGGGTTAATGCGGTCGTGTGTTCAAGTTGTCCGTCCGTATGTCTTTTGTCCGTCTTTGATATTTCTTTAGTTCCGTTTGTTTTTCTAGTGCCTCTGGAAACCTGTCCTGAGAAGTCGGAAGTACGTCTCACCGGCTGACAATGTCGTTGCCGTTCGTTTGACAACGCCTTAAGAATCCCTCCCTGCATTTGCATCTCACTTCGTACCCCATCACCTTGAATGGGCGTATCACAAGAAAGGGTAATACGACCGCGAGTATTGGCGATGTTCCCATAAAATTGGTCCATTTTTAGGGATTTTGTTCCACAATTTTTTTTAATATATATATATAGAATATTATCTTATATACAGCAGCGCAGCTGGATAATCTTGTGGCTCTGGCAGGATTGTCCAGATTGCGTCCTCTTGGCCACGGACAAATACCCCCTGTGAATTATTTCCGTCGATTTTACGTCCTTGTCCTTCCTCGCCCGCGCACCTGACGTGGGCCTTTTGCGCCAGTCTCTAGATACGGGCCTGCTTATATATCATCACCATCAAGATTCAAATATTACCATTATGCAACAAAAAAGGAAGGACAAGGAAAGTGTCGACCATTATAAGTAGAGATCCCTTTAGGTTATATGATAGGACAGGTCAGAATATTTATAGTTTGAGAGGGGCTGTTATTGAAAATGTAGTATGATGTTATATCATGTGTGCATGCACCATGCCCTATAAGTTTACCATTGTCTATTAGCCTGTAGCTAATAATAGTATACACATGTAACCAATCTTGATAGCATTGTCCTAAAAAACCAATCATGAAAAACAAAGTGCTTAATTTTAATAACATCATGATTTTCATGCCCAAAAAGGCCTCTCACCACTTTGCTGAAACCATATCTGTGTCACAGAAAGGGTTTTATGCCGAATGAATATTTAAAACAATCACATACACGCACGCATATAGAAATATTATTATTATAAAGATTATAAAGGTAATATAATTTGTACAGTTCCTTAAACAAATAGCAACACTGCAAGTTGAAAACACTTACCCTGGCTATAAGTTTTCCCCTTTTGTTGAAACACAGAAAACGTCCTGACTTCAGACCAACAATGCTCATGGCGCTGGGATGATGGCGTACATGTACAGAAACGAAGCTTAAATTCACTGCAAAGATTTTAAAAAATCACCATAGTTATTAATTGGACTAAGTTAACATGGATGTTAATTTAAAATGTCAACGTTTTCATTGCGTTAATATAGATTTCTTTGTACAGCTGACAGTTTTCAGTTGCGGACGTCAATTGTACGACAGTGGAAATTTAATCTGAAAAGTTCAAACTCAGCCAGGCCAATTTAGAGAGACTTTCCATTACATTTTTATTGGAAACGGAAATGATTTATCATTAGAAGCACAGCTGTTGGCAGCAGGAATTTCAGGAGCCGTCTGGCCTGGAATTTTCCTGAATTACTAATGGTTATTATTGATTAAAAAAAAAAAAAAAAGTTCCAAACGCAAAATCTGTCAAAATTTCTTTTGCTTAGAACAGCAGTTCTTAATTGAGATATTGATCTATCGCCTTAAATTCCAATACAGCGTTTGCATCGTCTGTGATACTGACTTGAAATCCTGCGTTGCAATGCCAATTTCTCATTCTGTAAGGCAAAATTGATTTGATGTCTTTGATCGTGGTACCATTTTATGCCTTTGATTGTGGTACAGTTTAAAGTCTTCGACTGTCGTACAGTTTAATGTTTTTGATTACAGAATCAACTTAGTATCTTTAATTATGAAATCAATTCAACGTGTTTGATGGTGGAGTCGATTCAACGTCTTCAATTTTGGCATGAGTTTGTCTTCAATGGAAGAATCAATTTTGACTGTGGAATCAATTCAATGTCTTTAATGGTGGAATAAATTTACCCGCCCGCTTTGTGGAATTAACTTAATGTCCGATTGTGGAATCAATTTCATATCTTTCACTGCAGAATCAGTTCAATATATTTGATGGAAGAATCAATTTAATGTCTTTGGCTGCATAATCAATTTAATGTCTTTGGCTGCATAATCAATTTAATGTCTTTGGCTGCATAATCAATTCAATATTTGTGATGGTGGAATCAATTTAATGTCTTTGACTCTAAAATCAATTCAATATCTTTGATGGTGGAATCAATTTAATGTCTTTGACTGTAGAATCAGTTTAATATCTTTGATGGTGGAATCAATTTAATGTCTTTGACTGTGCAATCAGTTTAATATCTTTGATGGTGGAATCAATTTAATGTCTTTGACTGTAGAATCAATTCAATATCTTTGATTGTGGAATCAATTTATGCCCTTGATTGTAGATTCAGTTTCACGCCCTTGACTGTAGAATCAGTTTAATGCTTTAGCCGCATTCTCATCACATCTATATCCGAAGAAAGCGGGCCAATTTCAAATTAAAGAAAAGATCCTTGCTGCAACACGGCGTTCTACAATCTGCCGTTGATAACAGCAATCATACCAGTTACCTAACACCATTAAACTAGGTACGCAGAATAGGATTAAGATGTGTGATAAATACAGAAGAAGGCAAAGATTAAAGTAGCAAGGCATGGTTCCCGGGCAGCAACGAAGTTTCCTTGTCGAGATAAGATGGGAATAAAAGAGCTATGGGGGCGAAAAGTGACTTTTTTCGCTATAAACCATGAGACGACGACCTTTGGAAAGATTATACGAAGGGGCCCACATTAAAAACCTTCACTGCACAAATTATCACTACTGACTGAGAATGCCTACTTTGAGATAGAACCAAAATTCGTGACGTTTTTTAGGGACAGCCATAAACCATGTCTAATTTAAATAAATAATGTTAGTTAAAATAAATATGGTCAATCAATATTAAAAGACGTTGATGAATTGTAGATATGTCCGCCAATGTCTTTCTCGATGTCGATAGCCTATATCTAATTTAAATAATATTATTTGTTTAAATTAGACTTCGTGGTTTATGGCTGGCCCTAAACAGTGGTTCATAGTTCTATTTGTTTTACGTTATCGATACATTTTATATATACAAAAAAACCTGCATAAAGTGACCACCTTTGGGGCTGCATTGCAATGATCACCATGGATGTCACTATGCACGACTCGCTTCGGTATAGGCAAGACTAAGTTCTTACGAGTTATTTCTTATTAAAAGCGGTCACTTTATTCAGGTGACCGATTTAACAGATTCCACTGTATTATATACATATGTGTGTTTTCTGCCATGCTAGAGTTACTACTATAAAGCAGGTGATAGGTATTATTGTATTATTATATTTTTTTTGAATGATATTATTATTATTTAGCCAACAACTAATATATTCATATCTCGTTAGTGTTCTGAAAGAAACGTTTATCAAAAATAATTTAAAATACACTAATTCTGTTAACACAAATATCTATCAACCACCTTTTATTATTTAAGATACGAAAATAGAAAATAATGAAAAAGTGTGGGAAAGATAGAAGAAGCTGCGGTGAAATCATGACAAAATGAATACCAAGTTGTAAGTAATAAGATTTTGGAATGATAGGTGTTCCAATGCAACATACAACACACAATAACACGTGACCAAAAACCTTTCCGTGCCATTTTAACTATTAAAAACATAAATAAAAGGTTTTATTGCTTAAAATATGCAAAGGTGGATCCAGAGAGGCGGAACCTAACATATAGTAGGACCCACTTATTTAGAGAGTTTAAGGATATAACAAGGAAAATGTGGATTTTGTTTGGCACGATGATTAAGTGCAATATATTTTAACCGCTTTTAGTGAACAAGTTTTTTTTGAGCCCGGATTTAACGAGCAATTTTAAAAATAAGATAAAATAGGAAATTAAACTTTTTGTAAAAATTCCGTCGTTACAATTGGCGCTCATTATAACAGATTTCCACCGCATTTTCATGGATTTGGGAGGGGAAATTTCCCTAATTTCACCCAACGTAGATCCGCCACTGAAATATGTTGTTTTACTATCAACATATCTTTTCTATTATGCCTATTGTAACAAACTGAGTTTACTAAAACCATACGCTACTATTAAAAAAAAAATATATACGTATATTTATATAATACATGAGTTAATGCGGGATAGAAAATCCCCAAGTTTAGAGGAAAATAATGCGTAATAATAACTAGCTTAAGGATTTGATTCGCGAACTACAACGCTTCTAAATGAAAAACAAAGATATAATATCTCAGAATAAGAACCATAAATCCAGAGCGGACAGCACAGGGAAACATGCACAAGAGCAGATAAGGTAAGTTTAGATAAAAAGATCACTGGCCCAAAGATTTATGGCAAAAAAGGGGCCACGAAACAGGAGTATTGATTCTGTTTTTCATTTTTGCAAAATGGCAACACACAGAAGTAAAGAAGATGAGGAAAATATGAAGGAAGACAATTAAGAGTGAGCCCCGTAGACGAAATAATTTAACCTAAACTAGACATAGTCGTGCTTTACCGCTCACTAATACTTCCCTAGTCATTTGCTGATACAGATAACTGTATCCACCCTTAAGATAACCTTTATATCTATGAGATTAACATGAAAAGTTCAACTCCGTTTCTTAATTACAGGGCCTTACAACGAAAGACTGATTTTATCTATATGAAAGGAGAGCATTTGTTCTGCGTATTTGGTAGTGGGATTATGGTACAGTGCAAAAAGCATTGCTTTCTTTTTCTTTTAATCCCGGGAGTAGAACTTAAAAAAAAAAAGTATCAATTCCTTGATTTTTTTTTAATGCTTGATTCTTAATTTTTTTATCATGTTTTCCCCTCTTTTTTGAGTTCATTTCTTGAAGGCCTCTTTCGGGTATGCCTTAGGTTATCCTTTTTTCTTTTCTTCTAAGGGTGCCAGTTTAGTGCTTGTTTATTAATATTTTTCGTATTCATTTATATATGCAATATCTTACAGTGTAGGTCGTTTATGATGTAGTTTGGAGGAGTTAAGCAAAGAAGCGAGAAGGATTGAACGAAATATATATTCATGATCACGACATGAGGTTGGAGTTCGCCATTCTCTAAATATTCAATTAAACGTTTTGCGAATTTCAAATTCGCTGCTTACACCGTGATCTTAATTTCTTCGCGAATTCAATTTTCAAGAGTGGTAATTGCTTTAAAATCTTAATTAACGATTGAACTTTTAAGTACTTTTGTTCTCATAACATGTATTACAAGTGTGCTAATTCATTTACTGAACAAATCAATGAGCGATTTTGGCCAACGATCGTAAACGAACAAACTCGTTCGGTCGTTTGGCCATTGAAAGACTTGGCACACTAAAATGCAGACGAACTTGGGATTACAGCGCGGCTTTCGGCGGCCACTCTTCCCACCCCTTTCATACCATACACACACATACACCCAAAATGCACACGCACGTAGGTACACAGCTGAACAATACTTATTATGCCGATTTGTGTCCCCTGCTTCCTAAAACAATCATCATCATCGAAGACGAGACGTTCCCAAAGTTCAAACTTACTTAAAAGCACCCATGATCGTCTGGACCGAAGCCTTGGTCAAATAAAGGAGGACCCATGGGTTTTAACACGGCGTAATTAATGCATGTTTAACAACGCTAGTTTTAAATCGATATGACAGTATTATAGTCCTGCTTGCACGTATCACGTAAACACTTGTGTTTTCTTTTAGAGATATATATGTATCACCGAACCTTCTAGATAAAGGCAATTGCTGGGGACAAGGCCGTTGACAGAGGCCATTGTTTTTTTACCCCACGCGGTCTGAGATGATGCGATGAGAATTCAAGCTCATTCCGCTTATGCACAAATCTATTATTTCCCGAGATATCGTTTCTGGACCCTTCGAAGAGTCCACAGTTCGCGATCAGATGCGAAGACCACCAGGCGAGTTTGATATCTACCATTATCGTAATCTCCTTCACCCATCGAACACCTCCACAATTGTGACGTCAGACAAGCGGCGAAAACACGAATCAGTGCATTTACGTCGCATTACAACAGAGGGACACTTTTCACTTCCTATTTTAGGGTTTGAACCAATTACTCCTAGACGCATAGTGCCGCTTGCACGGTCAACTTTTCTAATAATTACCACATGTACACAGATACATACAAATTCTGTGACACAACCACATGCTCTTGATGGCCATTTGAACAGAATTTATGGGATCATATATAAAATTATGAACTAACCATTTGGACTATGCGCAGTTCCCTTGGCGTTGACGGCTTTGCCGATGATCTGTACATGCCGCCCACTACACTGATTGTACAACTGATACGTTCTGTGGATGTACTGAGACACAGTATTGTTACGCAAGATGTCAGGAGCACCTCTTTCAAGACCAGCGGAGAGGCTTTGGGACGATACCTAAAACGACAAGAATGAGGACATTATATACCACAATGCATCAGTTCATTAAAAAAAAAAAAAGCATTGCTTTGTTTTTTTAAAAAGAAAAGCAAAATGATCTTCCGGCTCAATGAAGTATTGGGGATTTCATGTGCAAAAGCATATTTTTAAGGTGATTACAGTGAAGGGCGTTATATATGAACATTTATCCAACTTTTCTTTACAGTTGACCATCAGGGCCAGGAACAGGATTTACGGACCCGAGAATCTCTGGTTCCCAACAGATCTCTATCCCCAATCTAACTGCTAATTACCTAACTCGCATTGTTTAATAATTCCCGTAAATAAAAAAAAATGCACGCCTGGCCCGTTAAAAGCCCGAGTCCATGAGCATTTGCGGCCTGTCCTCAGCCCTGGTGACCATCAAGATGTGATAACAAGGTTAGCAGCATACCCGACCAAGTATGTCGCTGCTTGCTCAAGCAGCTTCCTCAAAAGCCTGTGCACATACTACTAATTATCTTTCGTGCTATTTGGAAAACCTCAGTTCGCAAGGAGACTATTTAATGAGGGACGAAATAATACCGATTCTACAATTTAAATTTAAATTGGTCTCAGGATTTTTGATCGCATTGGGAGGATTGTGGTCGGTATGAAAGAGCTTCACGCCATTTTGTTTACAGTCGGGACAGCTTTCCAGATATCCTTGCCTTTTTGGATACGCTGACGCTATGATAACTTAAAAAACAAATAGCGTATACCCCCCGTTATGTAACGATAATGTGGTTGCGTGTGATACCATGTAATGAGTGCGCACTTGATTTCTCACATAAAGTTTAAAAGCAATTTTTTACTGGCAATATTCTTAATATCATCATTCACTAGTGAGGAATATTGCCATCATCAAGGAGAAGTCAGTGATCTAATTCATCATCAGGCAAGAGGAAAAAAGCGCGAATAAACGACACTTCGGGAGGTGTCACCCAGCATCCGCCCCGTGAATCCATCAATTTTCAAATGATGATGACGAATGATTATCTAATAGTCGAGTAAGCATTAATTATCAAACTCTTTCGTTGCCGTAGGCGATGAAGTACGCAACACACGAAGCACATTTTCGACGTGTTATTTAAAGTTACCATTCTTCACGTTTGCAAGGAGGAACGCGTTCTTACGTGAGTGTTAAAAGTGAATTGGCTACTTTAACTAATGAGTTATAAATGTTGCATTGTAAAGTTACAATTGTTGCATTGTAAAGTTACAATTGTTGCATTATACGCTAAAAATGTTCCATTATAAGTTACAGTTACATATATATAAGCCACGAATATTTCAATATAAGCTCCAGCTCCAGGGGCGGACGCAGATTTTCATTTTTTTGGGGGGGGGTCAAGGACAGAATTTGCCATGGTCTTGGAATAACACCCTTCATTTATCATGAAAGTTGGAATTTTTTACAGTGAAAAAATATATTTTGGGGGTCATGACCCCTGTGACCGCCTTTGGCTACTGCATTGTAAGTTACAAATATTGTACATGTTAAACAACAAGGAATTGATCGAATTTACGCTTGAAATGCATATCAGAGGTGGATTGATTGAATTCTCTCTCTCTCTCTGATAATAGGATTAAAATAAATTGATTGAATTTCGAATGAACTCCGCCTAAAAATATTTCTCATTTGTATTATATTCTTTTAATAGCGTGCTTAAATATATTAAGTTAATCTCTAATGCATACCAATATCGTTTGCTTATGCTAATAATTTCTTAGTAAGTAACGCTATAGATTATTAATTAACAAATTAATAGAAACACAATGCACGTTTTAACAGCCAAAACATTCCAAAGGGTGTTTAGTTAAAGAGGTTTGTTATTACTTCAGATAAGGAGGAATTGGGGGTGGAGGTGTTTAAAAATTAAAGTCGTATTTATGCACATACACTTTTGTTGCTGTTTTTTTTACATCACATTGTACCAAATAACATAGACGGGGTTCGTTTCATTTTGTTCATTGTTTCAGTGATGACCTAACGAGCGGGGCAACTGGGCCCCGACCCAACAAGAGGCCCCAAATTAGGAAAGTCTTTGTATGTGTTCATTATATGTTACATATTTCTTATTGCAGAAATGTTAAAACTCAAGTGTTAGTTCAAAACGGGGCCCCAAAAAATGATACAGCCCAGTGCTTCCAAAGACGTTAAAATGGCGCCGATTACTTTAAAAATAAAAAAACGACATGGTGCGCATATAAATGACGTGGTACAATAATTAAAGGTTAAAAAACTTACTTTAGAATTTGGGTAAGGTGAACCGACGCGTTTTAAATAAACGCCACTGCCCTTCATCAGGGACTGCTAAACTTTACATTCATTCTTTTGTCTATTAACTAGATTTTTACATTTATTACTTCAATTTGAGTGTCAGCATGCTTTCACGTGTTATCAGGGTTTAAGCTGCAGTCGCATTTTTCGCAAAATGCGACGAGTTGCTCGAAAATGCGAAGAAAAAATTATTACCCATCGCGAAAATGCCACAGGCATTTTTAACCACAAAAGAATTCCCTGATTCCAAAATATGCGTTTCGCACTTCAGCGATCTTTTCTTGTTCCTTTTCGTTTCCTCTTCAAAATTCTTAACAGTACCTATTAAGCATTGTTGATATAAATAATTTCATTGATACGATTTTTCGAGCAATGAAAGCAACTAATATTTTTTAGCATTTTGCTACTTTTTTTTCTTCCCATTTTAGCTTTTTTTGCGACAGTATGTTTTGAGACAGCTTAAACCCTGTATGTTATATCACAAAGCTGCGTTATGTGTCGTGAGGGATGGAACTAATGGTTTTAAGTCACCATAGAACTACGACAATTTACACGCAGTTAAGTTTACGGCGATAGAACTTGGCTCAGACTATGGATTTGAAGGAGCTGTACATAACTAATTGACGATTTTCCCTACGTCTCGTTGTGGTGTACATAACTAATTGGACGCTTTTCCTTACGTCCCGCTGCAGTGTACATGACTAATTGGGGCTTTTCCCTATGTCTACCTGTGGTGTACATAACTAATTGGGCGCTTTTCCCTACGTCTCCCTGTGGTGTACGTAACTAAATGGGCGCTTTTCCCTACGTCTCACTGCCGTGTACATAGCTAGCTAGGCGCTTTTCCCTACGTCTCGATGCGGTGTACATAATTAATTGGGCGCTTTTTCCCATGTCTCCCTAAGTCCATGAACAAAATAATAAGGAATAAAGTATCTCCTCACATATTTAGATATTTCTGTAAAGACATATCTTCGCAGGATAGTACCATTACACGCAAACATCTCTTTACAAATAACTCTTACACATCAGAAAGTGTATTCCACGGGGTCTGATAGTAGTGTGTAGATGAGCATATACATACACATACACGGAAAGACGGTACTCCTGTTGAAGCCACAAACAAGAACCTGCTTCCGGGTGCAACAGTTTTTGAGGCACAGCATGTATATATGCACATAT